>WNWK01006119.1:7500-110128 GCA_009830355.1 Cherax destructor | reverse complement strand
TGGTTCTAAGTTTCGAATACATAGTAGAGTTACAAGTGGAGGGGGAAGCAGGAAGGGCTGCACGAATGAAGCCAAACTACAAGAAAGGTGACTACATGGGCATGAAGAACTTCCTGCACGGAGTTCAGTGGGACAGAGAGCTGGCAGGGAAGTCAGTAGACGAGATGATGGAATATATGACAACAATTTGCAAGGAAGCTGAGGAGAGGTTTATACCCAAGGGTAACAGGAGAAGCGAAAAAGCAAGGATGAGCCCATGGTTCACCCAAAGGTGCAGGGAAGCCAAAACCAAGTGTGCCAGGGAAAGGAAGAGGTACAGAAGGCAAAGGACCCAGGAGAATAAGGAGAGCAGTCGTAGAGCCAGAAATGATTATGCACAGATAAGAAGGGAGGTCCAAAGACAGTACGAGAATGGCATAGCAGCGAAAGCCAAATCTGACCCGAAGCTGTTGTACAGCCACATCAGGAGGAGAACAACAGTCAAGGACCAGGTGATCAGGCTGAGGAAGGAAGGAGGGGAGGTCACAAGAAATGACCACGAAGTGTGTGAGGAGCTCAACCAGAGATTCAAAGAGGTGTTCACAGAGGAGATAGAGGGGCCTCCAGAAAGGAGGAGAGGCAGGGTACACCATCAGGTGCTGGACACAATACACACAACTGAGGAGGAAGTGAAGAGGCTACTAAGCGAGCTAGATACCTCAAAGGCGATGGGGCTGGATAACATCTCACCATGGTTCCTGAGAGAGGGAGCAGAGGAGCTGTGTGTACCCTTAACAACAATCTTCAACACATCTATCGAAAAAGGGCAACTACCTGAGGTATGGAAGACAGCAAATGTAGTTCCAATTTTTAAAAAAGGAGACAGGAACGTAGCACTAAACTACAGAACAGTGTCACTGACATGTATAGTATGCAAGATCATGGAGAAGATAATCAGGAGAAGAGTGGTGGAGCACCTAGAAAGGAATGATCTCATCAACGACGGCCATCACGGTTTCAGGGATGGGAAATCCTGTGTCATAAACCTACTGGAGTTCTACAACAGGGTGACAGCAGTAAGACAAGAGAGAGAGGGGTAGGTAGATTGCATATTATTGAACTGTAAGAAGGCGTTTGACACAGTTCCACACAAGAGATTAGTGCAGAAGCTGGAGGACCAGGCAGGGGTAACAGGGAAGGCACTACAATGGATCAGGGAATACCTGTCAGGAAGACAGCAGCGAGTCATGGTACGTGGCGAGGTGTCAGAGTTGGCGCTGGTGACGAGTGGGGTTCCACAGGGGTCAGTCCTAAAACCGGTGCTGTTTCTGGTATTTGTGAACGACATGACAGAAGGAATAGACTCTGAAGTGTCCCTGTTTGCAGATGATGTGAAGTTGATGAGAAGAATTCAATCGGACGAGGATCAGGCAGAACTACAAAGGGATCTGGACAGGCTGCAAGCCTGGTCCAGCAATTGGCTCCTGGAGTTCAACCCCACCAAGTGTAAAGTCATGAAGATTGGGGAAGGGCAAAGAAGACCGCAGACAGAGTAGTCTAGGGGCCAGAGACTACAAACTTCAATCAAGGAAAAAGATCTTGGGATGAGTATAACACCAGGCACATCTCCTGAGGCGCACATCACCCAAATAACTGCTGCAGGATATGGGCGCCTAGCAAACCTAAGAACAGCATTCCGATATCTTAATAAAGAATCGTTCAGGACCCTGTACACTGTGTACGTTAGGCCCATACTGGAGTATGCAGCACCAGTTTGGAACCCACACCTAGCCAAGCACGTAAAGAAGCTAGAGAAAGTGCAAAGGTTCGCAACAAGACTAGTCCCAGAGCTAAGGGGTATGTCCTACGAGGAGAGGTTAAGGGAAATCGACTTGACGACACTGGAGGACAGGAGAGATAGGGGGAACATGATAACGACATATAAGATACTGAGAGGAATTGACAAGGTGGACAAAGACAGAATGTTCCAGAGATGGGACACAGCAAGAAGGGGACACAGTTGGAAGTTGAAGACTCAGATGAATCACAGAGATGTTAGGAAGTATTTCTTCAGTCACAGAGTGGTCGGGAAGTGGAATAGTTTGGGAAGCGATGTAGTGGAGGCAGGTTCCATACATAGCTTTAAGAAGAGGTATGATAAAGCTCATGGCGCAGGGAGAGTGACCCAGTAGCGGCCAGTGAAGAGGCGGGGCCAGGAGCTGTGACTCGACCCCTGCAACCACAACTAGGTGAGTACACACATATACAACAGGCCTAAAGTCTAATCGACATGTGTCTAGGACAAAATGGTAACTAACTAACACGCACACACACACAGGTAAGAAGGGAGGCCCAACGACAATATGAGAATGACATACCAGCGAAAGCCAAATCTGACCTGAAGCTGTTGTACATCCACATCAGGAGGAAAACAACAGTCAACAGGCTGAGAAAGAAAGGAGGAGAGATCACAAGAAACGACCGCGAATTATGTGAGGAACTCAACACGAGATTCAAAGAAGTGTTCACAAAGGAGACAGAAGGGACTTCATCACACAGAAAGACGGTGAGGTGGGGTACACCATCAAGTGTTAGACACAATACTACAACTGAGGAAGAAGTGAAGAGGCTGCTAAGCGAGCTAGATACCTCAAAGGCGATGGGGCCGGATAACATCTCTCCATGGGTCCTGAGAGAGGGAGCAGAGGTGCTATGCATACCACTAACAACAATATTCCATACCTGAGGTATGGAAGACAGCAAATGTAGTCCCAATTTTTAAAAAAGGAGACAGACACGAAGCATTAAATTACAGACCAGTATCACTGACATGTATAGTATGCAAAGTCATGGAGAAGATTATCAGGAGAAGAGTGGTGGAGCACCTAGAAAGAAATGAGCTCATCAACGACAGCCAGCACGGTTTCAGGGACGGAAAATCCTGTATCACAAACATACTGGAGTTCTATGACAGGGTGACAGCAGTAAGACAAAAGAGAGAGGTGTAGGTAGATGGCATTTTCTTGGACTGTAAGAAGGCGTTTGACGCAGTTCCACACAAGAGATTAGTGCAAAAGCTGGAGGACCCGGCAGGGATAACAGGGAAGGCACTACAATGGATCAGGGAATAACTGTCAGGAAGACAACAGCTGTTTCTAGTATTTGTGAATGACATGATGGAAGGAATAGACTCCGAAGTGTCCCTGTTTGCAGATGATGTGAAGTTGATGAGAAAATTCCAATCGGACGAGGACCAGGCAGAACTACAAAGGGATCTGGACAGGCTGCAGGCCTGATCCAGCAACTGGCTCCTGAAGTTCAACCCCACCAAGTGCAAAGTCATGAAGATTGGGGAATGGCAAAGAAGACTGCAGATGGAGTACAGTCTAGTGGGGTAGAGACTACAAACCTCACTCAAGAAAAAAGATCTTGGGGTGAGTATAACACCGGGCACATCTCCTGAGGCGCACATCAACTAAATAACTACTGCAGCATACGGGCGCCTAGCAAACCTAAGAACAGCATTCTGACATCTTAATAATGAATCGTTCAGGACCTTGTACACTGTGTACATTAGGCCCATATTGGAGTATGCAGCACCAGTTTGGAACCCACACCTAGCCAAGCACGTAAGGAAACTAGAGAAAGTGCAAAGGTTTGCAACAAGACTAGTCCCGGAGCTAAGGGGTATGTCCTACAAGGAGAGGTTAAAGGAAATCGACCTGACGACACTGGAAGACAGGAGAGATAGGGGATATATGATAACGACATATAAAATACTGAGAGGAATCGACAAGGTGGACAGAGACAGAATGTTCGAGAGATGGGACACAGCAACAAGGGGTCACAGTTGGAAGTTGAAGACTCAGATGAATCACAGCCATGTTAGGAAGTATTTCTTCAGTCACAGAGTTGTCAGGAAGTGGAATAGTCTGGGAAGTGATGTAGTGGAGGCAGGATCTGTACATAGCTTTAAGAAGAGGTATGATAAAGCTCATGGAGGAGGAAGAGTGACCCAGTAGCGGCCAGTGAAGAGGCGGGGCCAGGAGCTGTGACTCGACCCTTGCAACAACAACTAGGTGAGTACTCTCTCTCACACGCACACAGTACAATTAGGTGAGTAAACACATTTATCAGGAGAAAAATGGTGGAGCACCTAGAAAGGTTTCAGGGAGTGAATATCCTGTGTCACAAACCTACTGGAGTTTTACGACAAGGTGACAGAATTAAGGCAGGAGAGAGAGGGGTGGGTAGACTGCATTTTCTTCTACTGTAAGAAGGCTTGCGACACAGTTCCGCACAAGAGATTAGTGGGAAAGCTAGAGAAGCAGACAAGAATAGCAGGAAAGACACTGCAGTGGATCAGAGAATACCTGACAGGAAGGAAACAACGAGTGATGGTATGTGACGAGGTGTCAGAGTGGGCGCCTGTGACGAGTGGGGTTCCACAAGGGTCAGTCCTAGGGCCGGTGCTGTTTCTGGTACGTATATGTGAATGACATGACGGAAGGGATAGATTCAGAGGTGTCCCTGTTTGCAGACGATTTGAAGCTAATGAGAAGAATTCAAGTGGATGAGGATCAGGTAGGGCTACAAAGGAATCTGGACAGGCAGCAATCTGGTCGAGCAACTAGCTCCTGAGTTTAACCCCACCAAGTGCAAAGTCATGAAGATTGGGGAAGGTCAAAGAAGACTGCAGACAGAGTACAGGCTAAGGGACCAAAGACTGCAAACCTCACTCGAGGAAAAGGATCTTGGGGTGAGTATAATACCGAACACATCTCCTGAGGCGCACATCAATCAAATAACTGCTGCAGCAATGGGTGCCTGGCAAACCTAATAATAGGGCTTCGACACCTGAGTAAGGAATCATTCAAGACTCTGTACACCGTGTACGTCAGTCCCATATTGGAGTATGCAGCACCAGTATGGAACCCACACCTGGTAAAGCACGTCAAGAAATTAGAGAAAGTGAAAAGGTTTGTAACAAGACTAGTCCCAGAACTAAGGAATATGTCCTACGAAGAGAGGTTAAGGGAAATCAATCTGATGACACTGGAGAACAGGAAGGATAAGGGGGACATGATAACGACATATAAAATACCAAGAAGATTCGACAAGGTGGATAGAGACAATGTTTCAGTTTCAGAGATGGTACACAGCAACAAGGGGCCACAACTGGAAGTTGAAGACTCAGATGAGTCACCGGGATGTTAGGAAGTATTTCTTCAGTCATAGAGTTGTCAGGAAGTGGAACAATCTGGAGAGTGACGTAGTGGAGGGGAATGCAGGATCCATACTTAGCATTAAGAAGAGATACAATAAAGCTCATTGAGCAGGGAGAAAGTGGACCTAGTAGCGACCAGCAAAGAGGCGGGGCCAGGAGCTCTGAATCGATCCCTGCAGCTACAAATAGGTGAGTACAAATAGATGAGTACACATATTCACAATTATCGTGCTTAATAAGCCGAACTTGTTGAACAGGACGAACTCCATTAAAAAATGGAATTTTCCCCTCAAAATGTTTTGAAGGATGATATACATTTTTTTTCATTGATCATGATGTAAGAGTATTTAAGGCCAAATCTAACTTTGAAACCTCACCTAACCTACCCTAACCTAACGCATTTTTTTAACCAAATTCTATTCAATATTTCACATAATAGTTTAATTTGATTTAATATTATTTAAAATCAATTAAATATATTTTTTCCTTATGTTCAGTACACAGGCAATTTCTCTGAAGATCAAGCAAGAAATCTGTGCATTTGGTGCGTGAGTATGACTTACCACAACCATCTTTTCTCTCATCAAGCAACATGAAATAATATTTTTTTAAAGTAGCTGCCGAATCTAAGTTGGTAAAGAAAGGCAGATAAATTATTACAGAGCTGGAAAGACTGTTGTTATTGTGGATAAGAGGGAAGCATATGGAGGGTGTTACAGCGTCTGCAAGTTGTATCCGTGAGTGGTAAATACTTTCTTAAATCTCATGTTGAGCTCCTCACATACTTCTTGGTCGTTTCTTGTGAGTTCCCCACCTTCTTTTCTCACCCTGATTACCTGGTCCTTGACTATTGTCTTCCTCCTAATGTACCTATACAACAGCTTTGGGTCAGAATTGACTTTCGATGCTAGGTCTTTTTCGTACTGTCGCTGAGCCTCCCTCCTTATTTGTGCATGCTCGTTTCTGGCTCTCCGACTAATCTCTTTATTTTCCTGGGTTCTTTGTTTTCTGTACTTTTTTCCATTTTCTAGCACACTTAGTTTTTGCCTCCCTACACCTTTGGGTAAACCAAGAGCTCGTTCTTGTCTTCCCATTATTTCTGTTGCCCTTGAGAACAAACCTTTCCTATCCCTCCTTGCATTTTGTTGTCAAATAGTCCATCATTTCGTTTACTGATTTTCCTACCATTTCTCCTTCCTACTGAACCTCCTGCAGGAAGCTTCTCATGCCAGTATAATCCCCCCTTTTGTAGTTTGGCTTTTCCCAGCCTACTCCTGTTACCCTATCCACTCTACTATGTATTCAAAGCTCAGAACCACGTGATCACTAGCTCCGAGGGGCTTTTCATACGTGATGTCCTCGAGTACCTCGATGTCTGAGCTACTCAGGGTGAATACGAGGTCAAGTCTTACTGGTTCATCCTCACCTCTCTCTCTGGTAGTGTCCCTAACATGTTGATGCATGAGGTTTTCCATTACCACATCTAACATCTTGGCTCTCCATGTTTTAGACCTCCCATCTGGCTCCAGGTTTTCCCAATCAATTTCCTTGTGATTGAAATCACCCATAACTAGCAACTTTACTCTACCCATATGAGTTCTTCTGGCCACCTCAGCTAGTGTATCCACCATTGCTCTGTTGCTTTCTTCATATTCTTCTCTTGGCTTCCTGCAGTTCTGTGGTGGGTTGTACATCACTGCAATGACTACCTTATGTCCCCGAGACTGAATTGTACCTCCTACCTACTATGTAGTCCCTTTCGCCCATTTCATCCATTCTTTCCATTTTCTCAAATCCCCATTGGTTTTTAATGAGCAGTGCAACTCCTCCTTCCCCTCTGCTCCCTCTATTTTCCTCAGGATCTGATATCTGGGTGGGAAGATTTCATCTGTTATCATCCCGGTGAGTTTCGTTTCTGTTGATTCTTTCATACCATTCCTCACATTTATTTGTTATTCCATCCACATTCGTATACCAAACTTTAAAGTTCTTTTCTAAAACTGTGGTTTGGGGAGAATGTTGTGGTTGGGGGAGTGGGAAACCTGGCAGGGAACTAGGGGGGGTTGCTGTTGGGGTGTAGTTTGTGATGAGGGTGGGGACAGTGGCTATGGTGTGTGGGTTTTGGATTAGATTGTTTGGTTGCATTGGGGTTGTCATGGTTGAGGTCCTCCTGTAGGTAGTTCTGAGGAAGGTTGTATTTGCTCTTCCTCCTGAGTCTGGGTTCTCCTGCTCATCTCTGTCTTTGCCTCTCTTTCCTCCTTGCATCTTTGTACCCTCTCTTTCAGTTTCTGCCTTTCTTTTTGTGTTCTGTTGCAGTCGAGGTACACCCTCCAGTACGTCAGAATGTCCCTTAGTCATGCTTTCTAATGCAGGATCCTGTTTCAAGCCGATTCTGCCTTGAATATTACTTTGACTGGCCGTTTTTTTCCTCTTGCAAACCACCCTATTCTCAGAAAATTTATTAAATGGGTCATGTCATCTTCTCCTATTCCTTTCATGATACTTTCACTCATTTTTTTCTCCTCCTGTCTTCTTGCTTCATAAGTTTCCCCTTCAACTTCCTGGAGCCCGTAAAAAAAACTGACCTCTCCCTTTCATCCTCCCATTGCATTTCCCTTTGCATCCCTGAGTCGATTTAGTTGCCTCCATTGCAGTTGCTTCCTTTAATCTCCTCTCTGTCTGATGACCCTGTGCTCAGTGGTCTGTCATTTTCTCTTCTCAGTTTTTCCTGGGCACTGCTGTTGTCTGTTAGGGCCTCTGCATATAGCTTAGCTCCTTCAGTCCCCTCGTTTGATTCTGGTGTGCTCTTCGTCTTTTCCCAGGCTCCACAGTGGTCTGACAGGGCTTCCACATACAGTATAACTCCTTTGGTCTCTACAGTCCCTTTGTTTGCGATTGATGTAGCAGTTCCTGATGTCATGCCCATACTGTTCTTAAATCCTTAGGATTGTTTCAGATTTTTAGTTCCTCTTCTAAGCTCTGTATCTTAGACTCTGCTGCTGTGGCTTGTAGCTCCCATGCCCTGCTCTCTGCAGTTATCCTCTCCACCATTTTCTTGCTAAGCTCTTCTAGCTTCCTTCCTCACTCTTCTTTCTTTTTCATGAGTTCTGCGACCCAATCTTCCTTCCCAGGCTCATCCACCAGTCCCCTGGTTCTCCGTCCTGCTCTTTGGCAACCCATTTTGTTTATTTTTTTTTTTTTTGGTCACCACAGAAAGAAAAACTTATGTGGTTTCGTGTGGTCATTTGCGTGTGTATATGTACTCACCTCACCTAATTGTACTCACCTAATTGTGGTTGCAGGGTCGATACTCAGCTCCTGGCCCCCGCCTCTTCGCTGTCTGCTACTGGGTCTCTGCTCTCCCTGCTCCATGAGCTTTATCATACCTTGTCTTAAAACTATGTATGGTTCCCGCCTCCACTATATTGTTCGCTAGACTATTCCACTTCCTAACTACTCTATGGCTGAAGAAATGCTTCCTAACATCCCTTTGACTCATCTGAGTCTTCAGCTTCCAGTTGTGTCCCCTTGTTTCTGTGTTCCCTCTCTGGAACATCCTGTCACTATCTACCTTGTCGATTCCCCGCAGTATTTTGTATGTCGTTATCATGTCTCCTCTAACCCTTCTGTCCTCCAGTGATGTTAGTCCTATTTCCCTCAACCTTTCTTCGTAGGGCAGTCCCCTGAGTTGTGGAACTAGCCTTGTCGCAAACCTTTGCACTTTCTCTAATTTCTTGACGTGCTTGACCAGGTGTGGGTTCCAGACTGGTGCTGCATACTCTACTATGGGCCTGACGTACACGGTGTACAGTGTCTTGAACGATTCCTTGTTAAGGTAACGGAACGCTAATCTTAGGTTTGCAAGTCGCCCATATGCTGCTGCGGTTATCGGGTTGATGTGTGTTTCCGGAGACGTGGTTGGTGTTATACTCACCCCAAGGTCTTTCTCCTTTGCCGAGGTTTGTAGCCTTTGTCCGCCTAGCCTGTACTCTGTCAGCGGTCTTCTTTGCCCTTCTCCGATCTTCATGACTTTGCATTTGGTGGGATTGAATTCGAGAAGCCAGTTGCTAGATCAGATGTCAAGCTTGTCCAGGTCTGTTTGAAGTCCTGCTTGGTCCTCTTCCGATGTGATTCTCCTCATTAATTTCACATCATCTGCGAACAGAGACACTTCTGAGTCTATCCCGTCCGTCATGTCATTTACATATACCAAGAATATCACTGGTCCTAGGACTGACCCCTGCGGTACACCGCTCGTCACAGGCGCCCACTGTTGTGTGTGTGTGTACTCACCTATTTGTGGTTGCAGGGGTCGATTCATAGCTCCTGGCCCCGCCTCTTCACTGATTGCTACTAGGTCCTCTCTCTCCCTGCTCCATGAGCTTTATCAAACCTCGTCTTAAAACTATGTATGGTCCCTGCCTCCACTACGTCACTTTCTAGACTATTCCACTTCCTGACAACTCTATGACTGAAGAAATACTTCCTAACATCCCTTTGACTCATAGGAGTCTTCAACTTCCAATTGTGACCCCTTGTATCTGTGTCCCCTCTCTGGAACACCTTGTCTCTGTCCACCTTATCTATTCCTCGCAGTATTTTATATGTCGTTATCATGTCTCCCCTAACCCTCTTGTCCTCTAGTGTCGTCAGGCCGATTTCCCTTGTACTCACCTAATTGTACTCACCTAATTGTGGTTGCAGGGGTCGAGACTCAGCTCCTGGCCCCGCCTCTTCGCTGTCTGCTACTGGGTCTCTCCTCTCCCTGCTCCATGAGCTTTATCATACCTTGTCTTAAAACTATGTACCTTGTGTGTGTGTGTGTGTGTGTGTGTGTGTGTGTGTGTGTGTGTGTGTGTGTGTGTGTGTGTGTGTACCGAACAGCTTGACACTTGAAATGCACTAAGAATTGTGAACACTGGTTCTGATTGCAATCTGCTATTCTTAATAAAAGTGATGCTCATGTAAAAGGTGTTATTTGGATCCCATTCACTGCGGTGTGAACAATGAACTCTGTGAAACAGTTGTCTTGGGTGAGACTGTAGGTTAATACCAAGCACTCGTAACAAAAATGTCTACACCTACTGTTTGCATAGTAATATCCAGTTTGCGTATTATCCAAGGTAGGTATAATATCGATGAATGACTCGTCGATTCCAAGGGTGGTAAAATACCAATTTCTAGTTGCTAGGTCTGCTTCTCCTTTTCTCTTTGATTGGCTCAGTGCCCACTGCAATTTCTGAACCTTAGCCTCACTGGAAAATTTATTAATAATATTATAACACTGACTATTAAACATTGTGAAGAATTATATTTTCATCTAATCTACAAAACTAGAACAAATATATAGAAATATTAATAGATCAAACAGTTGTTTCGCAAAACAAGTGTGAGATCTTGCCTCACCAAAGTGCTATATTCAATGTAAAAGATTAAATAACTGTTCACTAATTATAAATTGTTTTTATGACTGCCCAAAATGTGGTGCACAAACAGGGGCTTGCTATAAAGTATGTCAATAATGTCAACAAATCATATATCAATTGTGTACTCTACTTTTTAGAAATAAAGATTATTATCAGTATCATTATTACCTTGCGCCACCGTGTGTCACATAGACATCCCAGGGTCGGGCCGCCCAAAAGCAATCACTGGCGTTTGGAGAGTTGATGTCAATAATGCGTCCATCTGGACACATGAGGCCATAGGTGTTTACTAGCACTGCTCTGGCGTTCTGGTAGTGAAAGAGAGAGAGGGAATGGAAGTATACACTAAATATTTACTAAATATCTTTTATGGTATCAACTGGGTGGTGTATTTCTGATGTAAATGGTATTAATAAACCAATATGAGTAGAGGAAGGTAAGACGAAGAAGAAAACGAAAATATTTTTATTCTACTTATTGACAGCTACGATTTGTGTTGGAGTCAACAGAGTAAAGTCTGAGGCGGCTACTGTGAAAAGCTCTGTTCCACAAGGCACAGTACTCGCTCCCATCTTGTTCCTCATCCTCATATCGGACATAGACAGGGATATAAGCCACAGTGCCGTGTCTTCCTTTGCAGATGACACCCGAATCTGTATGACAGTGTCCACCGTTGAAGACACTGCAAGACTCTAAGCAGACATAAACCAAATCTTTAAATGGGCTGCAGAAAATAATATGAAGTTCAATGATGAGAAATTTCAATTAGTACTCCGTTATGGAAAACGTGAGGAAATTAAAATTTCATCGGAGTATAAAACAAATTCCAACCACACAATAGAGCGAAAAACTAATGTCTTACCTGGGAGTGATCATGTCAAAGGATCTCACCTTCAAGGCCCATAACACTATCAATCACATCTGCTAGAAAAATGACAGGATGGATAATGAGAACCTTCAAAACCAGGGATGCCAAGCCCATGATGACACTCTTCAGGTCGCTTGTTCTATCTAGGCTGGAATATTGCTGCACACTAACAGCACCTTTCAAGGCGGGTGAAATTGCTGACCTAGAAAATGTGCTGAGAACCTTCACGGCACACATAACTGCGATAAACCACCTCAATTACTGGGAACGCTTGAAGTTCCTAAACCTGTACTCCCTAGAACGCAGGCGGGAGAGATACATTACTATATTCACTTGGAAAATCCTAGAGGGATTAGTAGCAAACTTGCACACGAGTCACTCCCTACGAAAGCAAAAGACTCGGCAGACGATGCAACATCCTCCCAATGAAAAGCAGGGGTGCCACTAGCACGTTGAGAGATAACACAATAAGTGTCAGATGCCCAAGACTGTTCAACTGCCTCCCAGCATACATAAGGGGGATTACCAATAGACCCCTGGCTGTCTTCAAGCAGGCACTGGACAGGCACCTAAAGTCGGTACCTGACCAGCCAGGCTGTGGTTCGTACGTTTGACTGCGTGCAGCCAGCAGTAACAGCCTGGTTGAACAGGCCCTGATCCACCATGAGGCCTGGTCACAGACTGGGCCGCAGAGCGTTGACCCCCAGAACTCTCTCCAGGTAAACTCCAGGACAAGATGGCCCTGATAAAATGGAGTCATTCCGGTAAATGTTATGTATTCAAACCCTTGATATTTGGGTATAATTCCCAGTTTCAAACGTCTTTAGAAAATATAAATTATTCAACGTACCGAAAGAATTTTTGAACAACTGAGAGTTTGCTGAAGGCCACATCTCCGCCTTTCTCTGTGAGGCATCGTAAAGCTCCTTCATAGCCAATATAGTCATCATTAACGTCACAGGTTCCACTCTTGCACATTGAACACATGGCTCCATAACGTTGCTCTGAAAACAGAAGGAATATATATAAGCTGCATTCAACATGACACCAGCTGGCCCAGTGGTTTACGCACTGGCCTGGAGTTTTACCACTCACTCGCCATATTTTAAATCCCACCCGTACCCTGGTTTGTTTGTAATCGTGTTATTACGATTGCGTGAGTCACCTTTATTATGAAGACGTTTCACCATCCAATGGTGAAACCAGTCACTTAGCCTTGATAGGTGTTCAGTCCTCCAGTTTTGATGACTCTTCAGCAGATGAAGTAAGTTGGACGCTTATATACTGGAATCTTCTTCAGATTGATCAAGGTTAAGAGACTGAACACTATCAAGACTGAGGGACTGATTACCTAATCTTCAACTGTTTCCAGCATGTAATCTCTGCATTGATTTGAAATAAAATAGCAAAAAGTCTTTACAATAAAAATTTCCGGTGTTGCACATGTGTCTTATTCATTTTTTGTGTCGGTTTTGTATATCATTAATTTAATAATGTCACAGTTATTCTGATTTTTTTTTGTCAATTCATAAGACACCCTCAAAGACCCCCAAAACACAGTGTTGGAGAGGAAACTGAAGGTATGGTACACTAACGCTGATGGAATAACAAATAAGTGGGAGGAGTGGCACAAAAGAGTCAAAGAGGCATCACCAGACATAATAGCTCTCACAGAAACCAAGCTTACAGGTATGATAACAGATGCCATCTTTCCAACGGGATATCAGATCCTGAGGAAAGACAGAGGGAACAGAGGGGGTGGAGGATTGGCACTGCTGATCAAAAACCGAAGGGATTTTGATGAGCTGGAGAGAGGAGACAGAGGAGAAGCAAGAGATTACATAGTAGGAATGCTTCAGTCTGGAGGTCAAAGGGGGTAATTGCAGTGATGTATAACCCACCACAGAACAGCAGAAGACCAAGGCAAGAGTATGATGAGAGTAATAGAGCGATGGTTGACACACTGACTGAAGTGCCCAGAAGGGCTCATGCGAGCAGGGCAAAGCTACTGATCATGGGTGAGTTCAACCACAAGGAAATCGATTGGGAGAACTTGGAGCCACATGGGGCCAAGAAACGTGGAGGGCTAAGATGATGGAGGTGGTACTGGAAAACTTCGTGTACCAACATGTAAAGGACACTACCAGAGAGAGAGGAGAGGATGAACCAGCAAGACTGGACCTAGTATTCACCTTGAGTAGTGCAGATATTGAGGACATCACATATTAAAGACCCCTTAGGGCCAGTGATCATGTGGTTTTAAGCTTCGAATACACAGTAGAGTTACAAGTGGAGGGGGAAGCAGAAAGGGCCGGACGAATGAAGCCAAACTACAAGAAAAAGGACTAGGCGGGCATGAAGAACTTCTTGAACGGGTTCAGTGGGACAGAGAACTGGCAGGGAAGTCAGTAAACGAGATGATGGAATATGTGACAACAATATGCAAGGAAGCTGAGGAGAGGTTTGTCCCCAAGGGTAACAGGAATAACGAAAAAGCCAGGATGAGCCCGTGGTTCACCCAAAGGTGCAGGGAGACTAAAACCAAGTGTGCTAGGGAATGGAAGAGGTATAGAAGGCAAAGGACCCAGGAGAATAAGGAGAGCAGTCGTAGAGCCAGAAATGAATATGCACAGGTAAGAAAGGAGGCCCAACGTCAATATGAAAATGACATAGCAGAGAAAGCCAAATCTGACCCGAAGCTATTGTACAGCCCTGTTTGTAGATGATGTGAAGTTGATGAGAAGAATTCAATTGGATGAGGACCAGGCAGAACTACAAAGGGATCTGGACAGGCTGCAGGCCTGGTCCAGCAACTGGCTCCTGGAATTCAACCCCTCCAAGTGCAAAGTCATGAAGATTGGGGAAGGGCAAAGAAGACCACAGACAGAGTACAGTCTAAGGGGCCAAAGCTTACAAACCTCACTCAAAGAAAAGGATCTTGGGAGTGAGTATAACACAAGGCACATCTCCTGAGGCACACATCAACCAAATAACTGCTGCAGCATACGGACGCATGGCAAACCTAAAAACAGCATTCTGACATCTTAATAAGGAGTCATTCAGGACCCAGTACACTGTGTACGTTAGGCCCATACTGGAGTATGCAGCGCCAGTTTGGAACCCTCACCTAGCCAAACATGTAAGGAAACTAGAGAAAGTGCAAAGGTTTGCAACAAGACTAGTCCCGGAGATAAGGGGTATGTCCTACAAGGAGAGGTTACGGGAAATCGACCTGACGACAATGGAAGACAGGAGAGATAGAGGGGATATGATAACGACATATAAAATACTGAGAGGAATCGACAAGGTGGACAGAGACAGAATGTTCCTGAGATGGGACACAGCAACAAGGGGTCACAGTTGGAAGTTGAAGACTCAGATGAACCACAGGGATGTTAGGAAGTATTTCTTCAGACACAGAGTTGTCAGGAAGTGGAATAGTCTGGGAAGTGATGTAGTGGAGGCAGGATCCATACATAGCTTTAAGGAGAGGTATGATAAAGCTCATGGAGCGGGTAGAGTGACCGAATAGCAGCCAGTGAAGAGGGGGGCCAGGAGCTGTGCCTCGATCCCTGCAACCACAACTAGGTGAGTACACACATACACACACACACGTCAGGCCCATATTGGAGTATGCTGCACCAGTTTGGAATCCACACCTGGTCAAGCACGTCAAGAAATTAGAGAAAGTGCAAAGGTTTGCAACAAGGTTAGTTCCGGAGCTAAGAGGAATGTCCTATGAAGACAGGTTGTAGATGAATGGTTCAGAGAACCGACAAGTTGATAAATTAGACAAATATGCAACACTTGGGTATCTTTATTGAGGAAACGTTTCGCCACACAGTGGCTTCATCAGTCATACAAAGCAGAAAGTTGTAAAGAGAGGAGGAGTTTGAGGTAATCAGTCCCTCGGCCTGGAGTCGATGTGTTCAGTCCATCAAACTCCTCCTCTCTTTACAACTTTCTGCTTTGTACTAGACTGATGAAGCCACTGTATGGCGAAATCAGCCTGTAAGGGAAATCAGCCTGACGACACTGGAGGAAAGGAGGGTTAGGGGAGACATGATAACGACATACAAAATACTGCGTGGAATAGATAAGGTGGACAGAGACAGGATGTTCCAGAGATGGGACACAAAAACAAGGGCTTGAGTTTGTTCAGAAATCGATTCCTGAGCTAAGCCTTGTCTAGGCATAAAGTTACACAAATCACCTGTAAAACTAGGCCTCCCAGGTCTATCCCCATTGAAATAGAAGATATTAAACCATTGTTTAGTGTTCCAATGGGTTGGGGTATCAGAAGGTTCACACAAAAATTCCTAGGTAAGAAAATAAATGTCTTTATTAGATTAACAATATATACACCCTCCAAAAAATACACCCTCCTATTTCTCTTATGGCTGAAACACCTAAAACCAGATTCATGAAGAGGCGGCAGGCTGGGGAGAAGTCGCCGTAACAAAACAAACACTGAGTGTATGGAGGAGCGGCAGCCCACTACCTTACTCTCCTGCCGAAAACATGTTATTCCAAATTCACAAGCTCTCACTCAAACAACCGAGCCCTGACCACATCAGAGCCCCAGAGAGCCTGCTGGTACACATTAGAACAGCCCACAGCGTGGACTTCCCAGCCGGAGAAGTACAAAAACTTAGCTCAAATACACTGCTCCTGGCCACCATCTCCGCGCCATGCTGCCCCCATGTGACTCTCCCCCAAAGCGACACCAACCCGCTCGTCCAACACACAGTTGGAAAATAAATCCCTAGCTGGATTTCCTTAATTCACAGCTTAAACTTACAGTACTCACAAAGTGCATAGCATATTTATAAAATTATGGTTGACATTTATCCAAAGGTTATACATTATTATTATTACGTATATTTTCATGTCATGCAGAACCCTGCATAACAGTTGAAGACTCAGACGAGTCAAAGGGATGTTAGGAAGTATTTCTTCTGTTATAGAGTAGTCAAGAAGTGGAATAGTCTAGCAAGTGATGTAGTGGGGGCAGGAACCATACATAGCTTTAAGACGAGGTATGATAAAGCTCATGGAACAGGGAGAGAGAGGACCTAGTAGCAATCAGTGAAGAAGCAGGGCCAGGAGCTAACCAGAGCAACTACAATTGAGTACACACACACAGGCGGAAATATGAAGCACACATCTAATTTTTGTATTCATGTAGGCTCATTTTTACCTAATGATAAAATAAAACACAATTCAGTAGTTTTACGTACTGAGTGCTGAATCTACTGAACTAATAGTTGCCCACGTGCCAGGCACACACGCTCTGTTGAATGTTGTAGTCACTGCCACTATCTCGTGCTCCAGTGACGACTGGTTAGGGTTGCATGGTGGAGAAATTACGCCATCACGCTTCAGCTGTTGAGTGAAAATTAAATGAAGCTAAATCAATATATATAATATATATATATATATATATATATATATATATATATATATATATATATATATATATATATATATATATATATATAATTACTTCATAAAATGTATAAATAACATAATATGTAAACCCCACTTTGTAATATTATCAGAAATAAAGTTGATTGATTGATTGATAAATGTATCTTCAGACTTGTGTACCATATTACGTAATAAAATATACCTATTGGTGAAGTAACAAAAGATGAGGTGGTAGAGGAAGTGGAATACTCAAATGGCTTTAGGAAGAAATCCAAATATTTTACCTCGAAGTCTTTGTCGACTTCTCCTAGGCTATGGGCCCCTACAATTTACACTGAAGGTTTGTAAGCACATGTAAGCGCTCAGGTTTTTCCACTTCCCTACCACCCCATATATATATATATATATATATATATATATATATATATATATATATATATATATATATATATATATATATATATATATATATATGTGTGTGTGTGTGTGTGTGTGTGTGTGTGTGTGGTGGTAGGGGAAGTGGATAAAAACCTGAGCGAAGTCGACAAAGACTTCGAGGTAAAATATTTGGATTTCTTCCTAAAGCCATTTGAGTATTCCACTTCCTCTACCACCTCATCTTTTGTTACTTCACCAATAGGTATATTTTATTACGTAATATGGTACACAAGTCTGAAGATACATTTATCAATCAATCAATCAACTTTATTTCTGATAATATTACAAAGTGGGGTTTACATATTATGTTATTTATACATTTTATGAAGTAATTATTACAAGAAGGCCAATAATATGCCTAGGTATGCCTAGGCATTTCAGGCAGTCTTATACTAGATCTTACTCTATAGTGACACAATGATTATACTGGTATTAAGGTTAGGTAATTGTAGTGATTAACTAGGTTTACAAAATTGAGGTAGTTCAAAAATTTAAGAATTTATATATATAATGGAAATGGTGACGTTTTGGCATGATACAGTTTCTATATTGGAGTGTCTTAGGCAAACTTATGACTAGCTTAAGAATTATGAAGCAATAGTTGTATCAGAATTTTGGTTACAGTCATGTGCAAATTAAGGGAAATCACAGATATCAATAAGTGTATTTTGCTCTGGATATGTGCAATATAAAGTAGTTTTCATGTGGTTAGCTACCGGTTGGGTGCGTAAGTGAGATAAGATGTTTTTTAACGGTGCTTTGGAAAATGGAGGTTGTGTCTGCAGTTCTAGAGTTTTCAGGCAGGGAGTTCCAGATTTTAGGCCCTTTTATGTACATTGAATTTTTTAATAGATTTAGTCGGACACGGGGAATGTCAAAGAGATGTTTGTGTCTGGTATTATGTCTATGGGTCCCTTCACAACTGGCAAGAAAGTGTTTTAGCTCAGGGTTAAAGTTGGAATTTATGGTTCTATAAATGTAGATAGCAGAGTAGTAAGTGTGGATGTTCTGAACAGTGAGTAAGTTTAGTTCTTTGAAGAGTGGGGGTGTGTTGCCTATCGTTGGATTGCGTGATAATTCTTACTGCGGCTTTTTGTTGGGTTATTATTGGCTTTAGGTGTCTTACTGCTGTTGATCCCCAAGCACAAATGGCATATGTGAGGTAGGGATAGATGAGTGAATAGTATAGTGTGAGTAGGGCTGATTGTGGTACATAGTAACGTATCTTAGAGAGGATCCCCACAGTTTTGGACACTTTCTTTGTTATGTGTTGGATATGAGTGCTGAATTTCAGGTTGCTGTCGAGGTGAAGGTCCAGGAATTTGCCCTCATTTTGTTTAGCAATAGGAGTGTTGTTGATCTTAATGTTTAATTGTGCATCACCTGCTCTGTTACCAAACATAATATAGAAGGTCTTATCAGTGTTGAGTGTAAGTTTATTGGCTGTCATCCATGTAGATATTTTTAGTAATTCGTCATTAACAATGGTGTTGAGCGTGGCAAGATTTGGGTGGGAGATGACATAAGTCGTGTCGTCAGCAAAGAGTATTGGTTTCAGGTGTTGTGATACATTGGGAAGATCATTGATGTACAAGAGGAAGAGCAGGGGACCAAGGACACTTCCCTGTGGTACTCCAGTATCAAGTGGTCGTGTCGAGGAGGTTGTGTCTTTAATGGTGACATACTGATACCTATTAGTAAGGTAGGATTTGAAATATGCAAGTGCATGACCTCTTATACCATAGTGGTCAAGTTTGTGGAGTAAGATGCTGTGGTTTACAGTGTCGAAAGCTTTCCTTAGGTCAATAAAAAGTCCTAGTGGGTATTCCTTATTTTCCAGTGCTGTGTAAAGCAGGTCTATCATTTTTACTATTGCATCGTTAGTGCTTTTATTTTTTTCTGAAGCCAAATTGGCAGGGGTTGAGTATGCTTTGTGTCGTTATAAACGAGTATAATCACCGAGTTTTTCGAAGATTTTGGATAGCAACGGTAAGTTTGATATTGGCCTATAGTTGTTTACGTCTGTGGGGTCACCCTATTGGTGTAACCCTAGCTGTTTTGAGTAGTGTCGGGAAAGTGCTAGTTTCTAGTGATTTGTTAAAAAGTAATGAAATAGCATGTGAAAGGACATGGGCAGCTCGCTTGTATAATAATGGTAGGACTTGAGACAGATTCCCTGATTTATTTTTAAGTGACTTGATTATCATGGTGACTTCAGTGGGCTCAGTAGGTGCAAGATAGAAAGAGGATGGGAAATTCCCATCTAGGTAATCACTTGCTCGGGCGTTGGTATCTGGGATTTAACTGGCAAGATGGCATATACAATACATGAGGTTTGAGGGATACGGTATAAATACATATTACTCCATGTTTGTCAAAAATTACATTACAAAAAAGTAGTTTAGCTCCTCAGAGCTGGGCTGCGTAAGCAGGAAACACAATAGTCGACCATTTGAAGCTGATCAGACGAGGCATCCTCAGCAGGTTTGGGTATAATGAAACAACATACAGAACAAGCTTAAACTGGGGCAACTTTTCCCTCAGGCCAGAGCAGAAGGTAGTCCCAGTAAAGTTTGCTCTGTGCAGTGTATGAAGTCTGAACGTACCATTGACAGAGGTATTTTCCAGCCAGTTGTCCTGCCGTAGGCTGTGTGACAAGACTTCTTGCCCCGCAGGTCCAGCGTACGGGTCACTGTACCCCGTCGCACTACCATCACTGCTTTGTACCGGTAGTCCTCTGTAAGCCAGAATAACTCAGTTATTTAATTACTTAGAGGAAGGATTTTCATTTGAAAAAAAAAATACCTTCTTAAATGTTATTCCGGAATTTAAGCTGTTAAATGAGAAGGCTAATAACATAATGAACTTTGCACCTGTTATTAATGTTAATGATTAAGGTCATATACACCGAGAGGTCTATGTCTCTCAGTGTATATACATCAAGAAGTCTATGTCTCTCATTGTGTATATACAGAGAGGTCTGTGTCTCTCAGTGTATATACACCGAGAGGTCTATGCACTTTAAGATTTGCACATGATTTCCATCACAATAAATTTATTATAGAGGCTCCAGACAATAATTTCCCTGGTGCTCCCTCCAACGACTTACCAGCAGCATAGACAGGATCACGAGCTTGTGCAATAATTCTCAGATTAGGATTAAACTTGAGATAACTTCCGGGCAATGGTGTCATATCTACCTGACCTCTCATCACTCGTCTCACGCAGTCCAACCTTGACACCCCGGAAGAGAAATAGCAAACTAGAGATTTGGTCATATCTGTAGCCAACGTTGATATATGATTAAGTTAATATTTAGTACTGAACATTTTTAAACCGCATTATAGACATAAACAGATCAATGAAACATGTGTTGTGGTAGGACACGTTACCTGTCTCTAGCACTGACGCAAACAAACTGCTGCCCCTCCTCAATCATCGTGGCAGCCATGGCCTTGCAGTCTGCCATCTGCTCCTCAAGGGCACACACGCGAACTGGAAGCATTAAGTGGATGAGGTAAGCATTTTCAGAATCTAAAAAGTTTGAAATAATGGAAAACTACATGAATAAATATCTGTGCACAGTAGTGTCTCTTCCTTACCGTCGCAGTTGTGAAGTTCACTAAGTTTCTTAAAGTAATCCTTCTTTCTTCTTATCTCCTCGGGAGTGTCTTCACTTAAAGCTCTCAGTCCGACAGCTGAGTTCTTCACCAGTAAGTCTGACTTGCCTTGGTATTTTCCAAAGAGCCTTGGATATTGAAAGTTGATATTAATTGAAAAGTGTAAAATAAAAAGTGTGGACACAGAATACCTGAAGTTGGGAAGAAAATTCAATAAAAATATAAACAAGCTATCAAAGAGATAAAAAAAAACTCTGGGGAAGGACCTAGAAAAAATATTTACTGCAAACCAATCCCCTGAAGCGCCATCAACAATATCACATCAACAGCACGAGCTAAGTTGGCAAACATAAGAGTCGCATTCGGTAACCTCGACAAACATTCATTCAAAACACTGTTTACCTCTTGTGTGTGTACTCTTCTTGAGTATGAAGCACCGGTGTAGAGCCCCTCATTTAGTAAAACATAAAGACGTGTATCCAGACTGGATCCTGAATTGAGGAAAATGAGCCGTTTAAAAGTCCTGTGGTGAATTTGAGTCGAGTGATAGAAGCTCTTTAGAAAGAATTAAAGCCCAGCCCCTATACCACAATGCACGCCAAAGACATAAGTATAGAGTGCTACATATGTTTTAATGTAGTAGTTAATTTTCGTCACTGAAGATCTAAAAGCAATCAGAAAAGATATAAGCTTTCCCATAGAAAATAATATCCAAATTTCCTCAATAAAGATGGCAAATGTAATGGGGAACCCATCACTTCAGTTTCCTCAGTAAAATATCTGGGAATCCCCATTGACCCATGCATGTCAGGAGAATTGATAGGGAACAGTATAGTAAAGAAAGTGAATGCCAGACTGAAGTTCCTCTACTCGGCAGACGATGCAACATTCCCCCAATGAAAAGCAGGGGTGCCATTAGCACGATAAGAGACAACACAATAAGTGTCAGGGGCCCAAGACTGTTCAACAGCCTCCCAGCATACATAAGGGGGATTACCAATAGACCCCTGGCTGTCTTCAAGCAGGCACTGGACAGGCACCTAAAGTCAGTACATGACCAGCCGGGCTGTGGTTCGTACGTCGGTTTGCGTGCGGCCAACAGTAACAGCCTGGTTGATCAGACCCTGATCCACCATGAGGCCTGGTCACAGACCGGGCCGCGGAGGCGTTGACCCCCGAAACCCTCTCTAGGTAAACTCCAGACAAGCACAGTGTCTACCTACTGAGGCTCGCAGGACCCTATGTCTGGCCCTTATACAATGTCATATGGACTACGCTTGCTCTTCATATTACTCTGCCTTGACAAAAAAAAAAAATGAAAGATAAACTGCAAATCACACAGAACAAAATGGTGAGATTCATCCTGGACCTGGGTCCAAGAGAACATGTAGGCCAGGATGAATTACAACAATCGGATATGCTGAATGTTGAAGACAGAGTAAATCAACTGAAATTAAATCAAGTTTATAAAATTGCTCACAAACAGTGTCCAGAATATCTTGCTGCCAATTTTGTTAAGGCTGGGAACCAAAGCAGTCATAGTGCTAGGGAGAGAGCACAACTTTGTAGTACCCACAGTCAGTGGCCAGGCTTCAAACACCTTTTATTGTACAGCAATAAAAGAATGGAACAGACTGTCAAAGCCAGTCATAGCATGAGCCAACACCTTTTATTGTACAGCAATAGTGGAACAGACTGTCAAGCGTCAGCATGAGCCAGTTCAAAAGAGAACAAAACTCACAGAGGAAAAATTCTTAGGAATCCATCTTGACAGTGGCCTCAAATTTCAGACACATATACAACAAATCTCCAAGAAAGTCTCAAAGACCGTGGGAATACTATCCAAGATACGGTACTATGTTCCACAACCAGCTCTCCTTACCCTATATCACTCACTCATTTACCCATACCTCACCTATGGAATCTGCGCATGGGGCTCTACATCAATAACTCATCTCAGACCACTAATAACACAACAAAAGGCAGCAGTTAGAATGATAACAAATTCTCACTCCAGGCAACATACTCCACCAATATTCAAAAACCTAAACTTACTCACTATACAAGATATCCATACTTTTTACTGTGCCTATTACATACACAGAACACTCTATGCAAATATTAACCCACCACTCAAACTTCTCCTTACCAATTTTAACAGGACACATGACCATAACACTAGACACAGATCACTCCTCGATGTTCCCCGTGTCCATCTAACACTATGTAAAAACTCAATGCATATAAAAGGCACGAAAATTTGGAATTCATTACCTGTCATTGCCAAAGAAACCCTACCTGTACCCCAATTCAAAACGATGCTAAAAACCACCTTCTCACCCAAAGCTAATTGCTCAATATCAAACATTCCCAACAAAGTAGAATAATCACTTAACGTAAAAACCTGACTAATCAATTGAATGTAAAACCTGTTATGAATATTACATACTTAGCTAATTATTTCCACAACACTTACATTATAATGACCACGTAAACTAACTGCAATGCAATTAATTGTTTTAAATTGTTATCTCACTCAATTAGTTGCATTGCTACAATTAATTGATATGTTCAACTTATATTCAAACTTTATAACTTAGATATGCAACTTTACTTATTTTATAAATTATCAACCATAACTTTTTACCATGTTTTCTAGAATTAAGTAGTCCTAAGAATGCCCGCAATGCACAGCATATTAGGGGCTTTTGGCATGTACATCTCATTAATAACTAATTAATAACTATGTAATAACTATGTATAACTATGTCTACCATATATAATTGTACAATGTCTCAATAAAGTATTATTATTATTATAAAGTAAATGTAGCGACAGAAAGGGAGGAGAATGATTTTTTACTTTTTAGCTAACACATGTAAATATAAATAACTCATTTTACCGTATTCGTAGTATATCTCCTTTATAGTATAATAATAAGATATTATCTCCTTTATAGTATAATAATAAGATATTATCTCCTTTATAGTATAATAATAAGATATTATCTCCTTTATAGTATAATAATATGATATTATCTCCTTTATAGTATAAAAATAAAATATTATCTCCTTTATAGTATAATAATAAGGTATTATAAGGACCCCAATAGAAATAAGTCACTCTGACTTTTTTGGGTTATCCTGGGTTCTCTACACATATGCTGCTATGTATTATAATCTATGTAACTGTATTTGTGTATACCTGAATAAACTTACTTATTGACACCTATACGGCCGAAAACCTATTCTAACTTTCTGCTATGAGAGCTTTGAAGGTTTAAGAGACACGTAAGTTCCCTCGTCTTCTAATAACATGTTCATTTTTCCACTATAATCTACCTTGTCCATAATTACTATCGCATTTGTTTTGTCTGTGTAACTGCAACAGAGGTGATGCAGTTGTGTTGCAGAGGTGCTGCAGTTGTGTTGCAGAGGTCTGAGCCTTGTTCAGACCTCTGCAAATTATCGGCTGTTTGAAGTCTTCACAAATTATCGCATGAAAACTCAGTCTTTCAACTTCACCAAGTTCTTAAATAAAACTTCCAAATCAGCATCTTCACAACAAAGATGCAATCCAGTTCTTTCTCTTATTAAGACAGACCAGCTTTTAAATTTTGAAGCCGGTCATTGCCAATTATCGCTCAGAAACCAGTTTGTTTATTAAGATTGGCAAATTAAAATTGAGGCAACTCAATTCTAAATCAATATGAAGCTTTCTTTCGGAAAAACACACCAGTGTTAAAAGTATGAAACCGATTAGAAGACGCATCCTCCAGTTACCACACAGACTCCAACCATTCCAAGGTTTTAAACTTAGTAAATTATTATCTTTTAATTAATTATCTTCTTCCTAAGCTCAATCACACATTAAAGACCGAAGCAATTCAGAGGAAGTATACAAATTATTTAACGGAAAACAGTGCCACAAAACTTTAAAACTGGCACACTGGCTCCAACATACTTGAATAATCATCCCGGCCTTCTTTTTAAGTAGGATACAATATTTTTGAAAGTTTGAAGCCGATCAGGAGATGCTTTATGATGTTATTACACAGAAACCAAATCTGAGAGAGAATCTATACATGCCAACAGTTGCATGAACCTTTCCTTGACTACAGTGCAACAGAATTGAAAATTTGAAGATCAGATCAAGTGTTCTCAAGTTATAATGGAAAGCAATGGAGGAGAATCAGGCACCCCACTTAAAGGTATTTCTTTAGGGATACGTAAAGAGAGAAACTGCTCACAATACATAAAATACTCTGAAGCATAGACAGGGTAGACGACGATATTATTCTCTTTATAGTGAATGTCGCGACTGTCTATAGTTGCAAACCACATACCAAACTGAACAAGAACATCAGAAAACATCTTCAGCATAAGATTGGTAAAGAAGTGGAATGAATTGATCACTGAGACAGTGCAAGAGAACTCCATATAGGACTTCAGAACAAGATACGACGAGGCTGGTTCACATCAGTCATGAGGAAGTCAAGAGGCGGCACCACCAGTGAGAGCTCAGTCCCTTGCTAATTCCAAAAGGTAATTAGAAAAGCTCAGTAAAGACGGAGAGGTAGGGTACACCATCAAGTGTTGGACACAGTACATACAACCGAGGAAGAAGTGAAGAAGCTGCTAAGCGAGCTAGATACCTCAAAGGCGATGGGGCCGGATAACATCTCTCCATGGGTCCTGAGAGAGGGAGCAGAGGAGCTGTGTGTACCCCTAACAACAATCTTCAACACATCTATCGAAACAGGGCGACTACATGATTTATGGAAGACAACAAATGTAGTCCCAATTTTTAAAAAAAGGAGACAGACACGAAGCACTAAACTACAGACCAGTGTCACTGACATGTATAGTATGCAAAGTCATAGAGAAGGTTATCAGGAGAAGAATGGTGGAGCACCTAGAAAGGACTGAGCTTATCAACGACAGTCAGCACAGTTTCAGGGACGGGAAATCCTGTGTCACAAACTTACTGGAGTTCTATGACAGGGTGACAGCAGTAAAGAGAGAGAGGGGTGGGTAGACTGCATTTTCTTGGACTGTAAGAAGGCGTTTGACACAGTTCCACACTAGAGATTAGTGCAAAAGATGGAGGACCAGGCAGGGATAACAGGGAAGGCACTGCAATGGATCAGGGAATACCTGTCAGGAAGACAACAGCAAATCATGGTACATGGTGAGGTGTCAGAGTGGGCGCCTGTGAAGAGCGGGGTTCCACATGGGTCAGTCCTATAACCGGTGCTGTTTCTGGTATTTGTGTACGACATGACGGAAGGAATAGACTCCGAAGTGTCCCTGTTTGCAGATGATGTGAAGTTGATGAGAAGAATTCAATCAGATGAGGACCAGGCAGAACTACAAAGGGATCTGGACAGGCTGCAGGCCTGGTAAAGAAACTGGCTCCTGGAGTTCAACCCCACCAGGTGCAAAGTCATGAAGATTGGGGAAGGGCAAAGAAGACCCCAGATGGAGTACAATCTAGGGGGCCAGAAACTACAAACCTCAGTCAAAGAAAAGGATATGGGCGCCTAGCAAACCTAAGAACAGCATTCCGACATCTTAATAGGGAATCGTTCAGGACCCTGTACACTGTGTACGTTAGGCCCATATTGAAGTATGCAGCACCAGTTTGGAATCCACACCTAGCCAAGCACGTAAGGAAACTAGAAAAAGTGCAAAGGTTTGCAACAAAACTAGTCCCGGAGCTAAGGGGTATGTCCTACAAGGAGAAGTTAAAGGAAATCGACCTGACGACACTAGAAGACAGGAGAGATAGGGGATATATGATAACGACATATAAAATATTGAGAGGAATCATTAAGGTGGACACAGACAGAATGTTCCAGAGATGGGACACAGCAACAAGGGGTCACAAATGGAAGTTGAAGACTCAGATGAATCACAGGGATGTTAGGAAGCATTTCTTCAGCCACAGGGTTGTCAGGAAGTGGAATAGTCTGGGATGTGATGTAATGGTGGCAGGATCCATACATAGCTTTAAGAAGAGGAATGATAAAGCTCATGGAGCAGGAAGAGTGACCTAATAGCGGCCAGTGAAGAGGCGGGGCCAGGAGCTGAGTCTCGACCCCTGCAACCACAAATAGGTAAGTACACACACACACACACCAGCGAAGAGGCTGGGCCAGGAGCTGCGAATCGACACCTGCAACCACAAAAAGTTGATTACAGATAGGTGAGTACAAACATAAATTCAGAGAAACTCTGAAATATTATTACAATATTCAATGGGAAGCGCTACACTCAAAAGAGTTATACAGCACGTGGGGAGAGGAAGTCAAATATATTTAGAGGAAGAGGAGTGTAGCTCCAGTTCCCCAGATCAAGAGCTCTTCTCCTGCATCAAAGCCCCATCAGAGGTTCGAGTGCTCAAAGAAAAGATGTCCCGTGGCTCAGTTGGTATTGCTCTCAGTTCACACACTTAAGGCCCACGGTTTCCACCCGTATCGATCCCCGATACGGGTGGAAACGTTTAGTATCCTTCCTTACACCTGCTGCCCTTCCTTGTTCACCTAGGATTAAGTAGGTACCTGGGTATCAGTCGACTGAATTAAATCAGTCGAGGATCAAGCAGGACTACAAAGAGACCTGGACAGGCTACAAGCCTGGTCCAGTAACTGGCTCCTTGAATTTAACCCTGCCAAATGTAAAGTCATGAAGATCGGGGAAGGGCAAAGAAGACAGCAGACAGAGTATAGTCTAGGTGGCCAAAGACTTGGTTGCAGCCTGGGGGTGTTGGTAGTATATCTTAATTAGGGCTGGGCTTTGAAATAAGGTAAGGTAAGATAACTCTTAGACTATAAACTCAACTGTGTAAAAACAGGAGAGGGGGGGGGAACTGGAACACTTACTTGAAAGTGTTGCTGCCTGGAGCACTAGGACTGAACACCTGAGCCACTCCCAGCAACACCTGACGCACCTCACTCAGCCTCGCCTCTGTCAGTCTCCCTGACACTACAACCTGCAATGTTCAATACTAGATTATTTTAATTCATGTCAAATGCTGAACCAGTATGAGTCATTCAGTGCATAGAGTGGTGGCGGCTTGATACTCCGTCCGTGTGTGTGTCATCCACTGCTGCAGGGGTTGATGTGGAATAACATTGCAGTGTCGTCGAAAACTTAAACAAACTACATTATTAGTCCTCCTGCGTTAAAAAAAAGTATGAACTTTACAAGCAATGTTCATTGTGTACTCTTACTTAAAACATCTTAACAGAGGCATAACTGAAAATAAAAAGATATCATAAATTTTCGTCTTTAGATTTTAAGAATATACAAAATGAAAGCAATAAGCTCGTATACAAGGTGCTTGAAATAAAAATAAACACAAAAACATACTTGAATTAAGTGACATAAACACTGATCGATGAACAATGGAAGTGTCACTTTTCATCTACCGAGGATATTCCCTGGCTGGCTCTAAAACACATCTACCGAGGATATTCCCTGGCTGGCTCTAAAACACATCTACCGAGGATATTCCCTGGCTGGCTCTAAAACACATCTACCGAGGATATTCCCTGGCTGGCTCTAAAACACATCTACCGAGGATATTCCCTGGCTGGCTCTAAAACACATCTACCAAGGATATTCCCTGGCTGGCTCTAAAACACATCTACCGAGGATATTCCTGGCTGGCTCTAAACACATCTACCAAGGATATTCCCTGGCTGGCTCTAAAACACATCTACCAAGGATATTCCTGGCTGGCTCTAAAACACATCTACCAAGGATATTCCCTGGCTGGCTCTAAAACACATCTACCAAGGATATTCCCTGGCTGGCTCTAAAACACATCTACCAAGGATATTCCCTGGCTGGCTCTAAAACACATCTACCAAGGATATTCCCTGGCTGGCTCTAAAACACATCTACCAAGGATATTCCTGGCTGGCTCTAAAACACATCTACCAAGGATATTCCCTGGCTGGCTCTAAAACACATCTACCAAGGATATTCCCTGGCTGGCTCTAAAACACATCTACCAAGGATATTCCCTGGCTGGCTCTAAAACACATCTACCGAGGATATTCCCTGGCTGGCTCTAAAACACATCTACCGAGGATATTCCCTGGCTGGCTCTAAAACACATCTACCAGGATATTCCCTGGCTGGCTCTAAAATACATCTACCGAGGATATTCCTGGCTGGCTCTAAACACATCTACCGAGGATATTCCCTGGCTGGCTCTAAAACACATCTACCAAGGATATTCCTGGCTGGCTCTAAAACACATCTACCGAGGATATTCCCTGGCTGGCTCTAAAACACATCTACCGAGGATATTCCCTGGCTGGCTCTAAAACACATCTACCAAGGATATTCCCTGGCTGGCTCTAAAATACATCTACCGAGGATATTCCCTGGCTGGTTCTAAAACACATCTACCAAGGATATTCCCTGGCTGGCTCTAAAACACATCTACCGAGGATATTCCCTGGCTGGCTCTAAAACACATCTACCGAGGATATTCCCTGGCTGGCTCTAAAACACATCTACCGAGGATATTCCCTGGCTGGCTCTAAAACACATCTACCAAGGATATTCCTGGCTGGCTCTAAAACACATCTACCGAGGATATTCCTGGCTGGCTCTAAAACACATCTACGAGGATATTCCTGGCTGGCTCAAAACACATCTACCAAGGATATTCCCTGGCTGGCTCTAAAACACATCTACCGAGGATATTCCCTGGCTGGCTCTAAAACACATCTACCGAGGATATTCCCTGGCTGGCTCTAAAACACATCTACCAAGGATATTCCTGGCTGACTCTAAAACACATCTACCGAGGATATTCCCTGGCTGGCTCTAAAACACATCTACCGAGGATATTCCCTGGCTGGCTCTAAAACACATCTACCAAGGATATTCCCTGGCTGGCTCTAAAACACATCTACCGAGGATATTCCCTGGCTGGCTCTAAAACACATCTACCGAGGATATTCCCTGGCTGGCTCTAAAACACATCTACCGAGGATATTCCCTGGCTGGCTCTAAAACACATCTACCGAGGATATTCCTGGCTGGCTCTAAAACACATCTACCGAGGATATTCCCTGGCTGGCTCTAAAACACATCTACCGAGGATATTCCCTGGCTGGCTCTAAAACACATCTACCGAGGATATTCCCTGACTGGCTCTAAAACATATCCACAACTATTTTACCTTAATTGCTTAATTGTTTTTGTCTTAGTAGTTCTTCACTCTTCACGTAAAAACATATAGGCATAAACAAAAGAGAATATGCAGTTGGCTGACATGACTTTCATTCAAGCTAGTCTCATGCATCCTTTCCCAGTGATACAATAGTAAAGACAAATACTTGACCTCATGGGCAGGTACTAAGGCAAGGTTACATGTCCGGAATTCAGTGACGGCTGCAGTCCCACCAGAAGGACACACAAGTCTGAAGTTCTCAGACCGTAGACTTATTGCCCAGTCCTCAGTGTTGGAACCATCTGAAATAGAATTGTTAATAGGCCGCTAAACAATGGAATAAATATTTAACATAATACATTATTAGAAAGCTGAAATATATATATACATATACATTATATATATATATATATATATATATATATATATATATATATATATATATATATATATATATATATATATATACATACATATAGATCGCAGTCAGCAGGACTCGATACTGCTACTGGGACGAACAAGATTCCCAGGCAGCGCTCTTATCCACTAGGCCACAAATGACACATAAGCTGGCAGCCTGGTTCACAAGCCTGAGAATCTTGTCCATCCCAGTAGCAGTATCGACTTAATTTTAAATGAGTTCTTGCTAATTGACCAGTTTTACCTATTTGGCACGACACACACACACACATATATATATATATATATATATATATATATATATATATATATATATATATACCTCCCAGTCGCACTGGGAGGGTTGCCTGCTCCCATTGCCGATCCTCTAGTGACAGATTCAGTGCCTTCTTAAAGGTTGATCTCAGGTGTGCATCATATTCGTCAACATATACATATATATATATATATATTATATATATATATATATATATATATATATATATATATATATATATATATATATATATATATATATATATATATATAATGATAGCTCTAGCCCTTTCGTGTTGCAATCAATACATCATCAGGAGCTTGCAAAATTGCAGAAAAGAGGAGGATGTCCAAGCAAGCAAGTTCCCAAAGGACGTTTTCACTGGAGTGAGTGAGTGAGTGAGGGAGGGAGAGAGAGAGAGAGAGAGAGAGAGAGAGAGAAGGGTACAGGAAGATCCCCCAGGCACACCGGTGCCCACAGCCAAAAGGATGAATATTATAGCATTAGAAAATTCCCACAAGCATTGATATTGTAATAGCCTAAACGAAATTTACCTGGCAATAATAGAAAAATTGGTCATATTCCGCTATGATATCAGTAACTTTACATACATAAATATATTGTCAGTGAAATAGAAGTCCATGGCAATTATAGGGTAGCCTCCCACGGGACAGCGTGTCCATTTAAAGGGACGAGAAAACTGTAACATTTAAAGGGGAAACTTCTAAAAGTTATGTAAAGGAAACAGGGCTCATTAAAATAAACTCATTTAAATGGGAGGCAACTGTAATAACAAGGAAGACGACCACAGTTATTCAATCCACATAATTCTGAGGCAAACTCTGGTTCAACCTTCAGAAACTGCAGGAAAAATAAGCCCTAATTCCTCGGTGTGGCATTACATTTAAGACAGTCTAATGCATTCGTATAAGAGCCTGATTTTAAACTGTGTATTATTGCCTCAACTAAAACCGCATCTAATTTGAACAATCCGTCACTGATATTGTATAATGAATACCTATCATGCTTAATAATTGCCGATTCTACAATATTCCTTTCAAGCCGAGAGGAACAATGGAAGATGACTCTTGCTTCCTGCCAATTTGCCGGGTTATTACAAGCTCTAACATGGGTAAAAATCGCTTTCGACTCCTGTGCTGTACGTATCGAATAACGGTGCTGGCAAATTCTCACCTCTAATGGCTTTCCCGTTTGTCCCAAATAGGAGAGATTGCAACCGTTGCAACCAACTCTGTAGACACCACCAGCACGTTGTTGGGGTGAATTCTTTATCAGGATGTTTCTAACAGTCCATAAATTTATATAAACAAGGCAGGAGAATCTAGCGAGTAAGATCCCAAGCTTAAACACCCGTCCATCAGACTACCTCACCAATACCCACCCGAATACACTATTCTTAGCTCCAACCAACCCAATAGAAGTCTCGCTCATCATCAACACCCTTAAAAACAAGGCAGGAGATATAAACAGCTTACCACCTTTTATGTACAAAAAAAGCTTCACAGGTACTGTCACCAATTATTGCAACACTCTTCAATAAATCCATTGAAACCTCCCCATTCCCATCAATTCTCAAAATAGCAAGGGTCACCCCGATCCATAAAGGAGGTGATCAAACAGACTTGAATAATTATAGACCAATATCTAATTTACCACTGCTCTCTAAAATCTTTGAAAAATTAATTCATAGACAGATCTATTCCTACCTCATCTCACACAACGTACTCAACCCCAGTCAGTTTGGATTCAGGACCAACAAGAGCACAAATGATGCTATTATATACATACTAGAGTTAATATACACCGCACTTGAGAAGAAAGAAGTTCCACTGGGAATCTTCATTGATCTACACAAAGCTTTTGATACAGTCGACCATGATTTACTGCTCACAAAACCAGCACACTATGGTATAAGAAGGCACTCGTTCAACTACATAAATAAAATAAATAAATTTTTTATTTCTTTGCAAGTATACAAGTATACATATATATTGGTACTTACAATCATAAAACTTAAATGCAAGGAGAGCCACTGGCATGCCATGGCATTAAGGGCAACTTAATCTAATGACTTATATACTATGTACATAATACTAGAGAAATTGATTGAGTTTATTCTAGTTATATATTTTATTTCAAATTACAATATGATAATATTATACTGTTAAAATGACATTATGATGATATTAAATTGTAACAAGTGTTTAGGCGGATGATAATATAAAATTGAGATTATCTTAAGGAAAATGACATTGAGCATTTTTGAAAGTAGTTTACAGTATGAGTATTTAGTTTAGGGTGAGTAGATGATTTTTGAGAAGAGTCTTAAAATTGATTTTCAGACAAGGTTAACTTAATATTTACTGGTAATGAATTCCAGATTCTGGGGCCCTTTATGTGCATAGAATTTTTACATTGGTTGGTATGGACTCGGGGTATGTCAAAAAGTGATCTGTGTCTTGTGTTGTGGCCATGGGACCTATTAAAGTTGGAGCGAACTCTTCCACACAACAAATTACAGTCGGAGTCCCTCAAGGAAGTGTACTGGGTCCACTCCTATTCCTCATTTACATCAATGACTTACCTAATGCATCACAACTACTCAAACCCATATTATTTGCAGATGACACAGCATATGTCTTCTCTCACCCAAATCCAGTCATACTGGCCAATACTGTTAATGCCGAATTATAGAAAATATCAACATGGATGACGACTAATAAACTTACTCTAAATACTGACAAGACCTACTTTATACAGTTTGGAAACAGTTACAAATGTTCCACTTAACATAACACTCAACGGTTCACCCATCACAAGACTCACAGAGGGAAAATTCCTAGGAATCCACCTTGACAGTAGCCTTAAATTCCAAACACATACAACAAATTCCAAGAAAATCTCAAAGACAGTAGGCATATTATCTAAGATATGCTACTATGTGCCTCAATCAGCTCTCCTTGCACTATATCACTCGTTCATCTACCCATATCTCACTTATGGAATCTGTGCATGGGGATCAACAACATTAAATCACCTTAGACCACTCATAACCCAGCAAAAGGCTGCAGTCAGAATGATAACAAATTCCCACTCTAGACAGCATACTCCACCAATATTCAAAAGCCTAAAACTACTCACCATAAAGAACATTCACACTTATTCTTGTGCCTACTACATACATAGAACTCTATATTCTAATATAAACCCTCCACTCAAAATTCTCCTCACCAACCGGTGGTCTGGTGGCTTGAGCTCTCGCTTCACACACGGAGGGCCCGGGTTCGATTCCCGGCGGGTGGAAACATTTCGACGTGTTTCCTTACACCTGTTGTCATGTTCACCTAGCAGTAAATAGGTACCTGGGTTGTTAGTCGACTGGTGTGGGTCGCATCCTGGGGGACAAGATTAAGGACCCCAATGGAAATAAGACAGACAGTCCTCGATGACGCACTGACTTTCTTGGGTTATCCTGGGTGTCTAACCCTCCGGGGTTAAAAATCCGAAGAAATCTTATCTTATTATCTTATCTTATGACCATAACACAAGATACAGATCACTTTTTGATGTACCTCAATTACTGGGAACGCTTGAAGTTTCTAAACCTGTACTCCCTAGAACGCAGGCGGGGGAGATACATTGTTATATACACATGGAAAATTCTCGAGGGATTAGTACCAAACTTACACACGAAAATCACTCCCTACGAAAGCAAAAGACTCGGCAGGCGATGTAACATCCCCCCAATGAAAAGCAGGGGTGCCACTAGCACGTTGAGGGACAACACAATAAGTGTCAGGGGCCCAAGATTGTTCAACTGCCTCCCAGCATACATCAGGGGGATTACCAACAAACCCCTGGCTGTCTTCAAGCAGGCACTGGACAGGAACCTAAAGTCGGTACCTGACCAGCCAGGCTGTGGTTCGTACGTTGGACTGCGTGCGGCCAGCAGTAACAGTCTGGTTGATCAGGCTCTGGTCCAACATGAGGCCTGGTCACAGACCGGGCCGCAGGGGCGTTGACCCCTGGAATTCTCTCCAGGTAAACTCCAGGTACCCCGTGTCCACAGCAACCTATGTAAGAATTCTATGCACATAAAGGGCCCCAGAATCTGGAACTCATTACTAGGAAATGCTAAAATAACCTTGTCTGAAAATCAATTTAAGACTCTTCGCAAAAACCACCTACTCACCCTAAACTAAATACTCAAACTGTAAATTACTCTCAAAATGCTCAATGTTATTTTCATTAAGATAATTTAATTTTTACTATTATGTTCCATCCTACTAAACACTTGTTACAATGTCTATCATCATTTTGTAATGAACAATTTATTATCATCATATCATAATTTGAACGATCTACCAATACAAACTCACTCAATTACTCTAATATTATGTTCATAGTCTATAAGTCATTAGATTAAGCTGCCCCTAATGCCATGGCATGTCAGTGGCTCTCCTTGCACTTCAATTTATGATTGTAATGTAAACCCATGTACACGAGCAATGAAATAAAATTGTATTGTATATATATATATATATATATATATATATATATACGCCAGCTTGTGATGCAGACTCAGAGATATTAGTAGCCAAGACAAAGTCGAGTTGCTGTAACACCTAACATAGTTACTTATGTTGAATGAGTTAGTCACGTGGCTATTATTTCATGATAATATAACGGTCAATGGACTGTAATTCCGATGTCTTTTGTCTGTAAAATTACTTTGAAGAATTGTTAAAACGAAAAAAAGAAGAGCGTTATTAAGTTTTTATGATATATTTCCCTCTCTTCTCAATGTAAATGAAAATAAAGACGTGTAACTTGTAAATGGTCTGAGTCGGACTGAAATTTCGTCATAAGCGCCTCCCTCCTATGTGCGGGTTGTGTATTGTTACAGTCACGGTATAAGAACATAAGAAAGAAGGAACACTGCAGCAGGCCTACTGGCCCATGCGAGGCAGGTCTAAGTCTCCCACCGGCTTCAGCCAATGCCCCGACCCAGCCAGGTCAGGTTACATTCACTTAAGGAAGGAGCACGGCATCTGACCTAGTAGCACAAACTAGTCAGGTCCAACTCGCGCCCATATATTTATCTAGCCTATTTTTAAAACTACACAACGTTTTAGCCTCTATAACTGTACTCGAGAGTTTGTTCCACTCATCGACAACTCTATTACCAAACCAATGCTTTCCTATATCCTTCTTTAAAGAGTTTTATTTTCAGTAAATATAGCATTCAAGTGTTAAATGAGTAGGTGACGTTATTTTGAATTTTCAGCTACTAATGCTGTTATAGTTTTTGTTAAGAACTTTGACTTACCAGTGTTGTCTGGGACAGTAGTGTGCTTGACGAAAGCCACGTTACCCCCACCATGTACCAAACATCTGAAGGCACCAGTGTAGGAGTAAAATGGTTCTGCACTGCTCCTGGCACAATGATTCTCCCCTTCCCCAACACAAAGGCTACACAGACGGTCTACGTAGTTGCTCTGTGTGTTGTATGTAGGGAGCTTGGCTCCAGGAGCACATGAGCCACCTGTAAAGAATTCTGCAGCAGCAGTAACATAATTACAGTGGGATGGGTCAATCAGTCGTCTCTCCAGGAGAGTGGCCAGAGGTAGCTTCCATCCTGTAAAAGATTAAACATATCTTTAAAAGTCATGTAAACGTGTTTGTTCTTCAGCTGACGCTCTTCCATTCTCATTAATGGTTTCGACATTTTACCAATTTATTTTTTTATTGATTATCTGTGTATTTCATAGTTCCATTCATCACCCATGCCTCTAAGTCAATACATACCTGCCGTCTTGTCGATGCCTGTGTGGCAAGATTTAAGACCTTCTAAGTGACTGAAGGAGGTAATATTGGAGTCATCTTTGACGACAGCTACGGCATAATAAGAGGAGGTTGGTATTGCACCGCCCACGTTGTATACCTCGCTTAGCACACGTTCAAATCCATAATCTCTAAGGGTATAAACCAGAAATAAATTAAGGTGGGTGCAGAATGTAAGGATGTTTATAGTATTGCTTCATCCCACAGGAATGTTTGATTATAATTTGTAAAGAGTTGTCCTATTGCTGTAATTCTTCATCTCCTTTCGTGGATGCTGGGTAATGAATATCAGCAAAGACGTGAATAAAAACACCACGTAACGTCGTCTTTATTGTGCACAAAGTTTCACTCTACATCACCTTTATCAGATCTATTGAAGGGAAGGTTACAAGTGTTAATATCTCTCCCATCCCATTCACTGCTACGGGAATTTATAAATTCAAAGTTTGTGTTGTTCTCAATGAACGTGACGAAGCTGGTCCTGAGCGAAAGACTCAACGCTGAAAGCTTCTTCTTGTACACAGCTTCCTCTCACATTCTTTGCCTATAATGCTTAATTTATATTTCATCTCTTAGTGTTTCTTTATTATGCACATAACTGTAGCACATACTTCCTCTTCAGGAAGATCATTACATACCTCGAATATACCCTTAAAATCTCCTTTCATCTTAAACTATTCTGCCTTCTTAATTTTGTCCAGTCCACACCACTTAGAACAAGAAAACAACACCATTACTGATCCTTACAAAAGACTCGGACATGCACAATACAATCATTTTATAATTTCCTTGTTTTAATTTTTTGACAGTGCTTCAAGAACTGGTTCTGACTGATTGCTGAATACGATAATTTGGGCGTGAAGATTTTTACAACTATCCATTAATCACTTTATTCAGCAACAAGAATGTCAAAAAAAAATAAAAAAGAGTAGTAATAATGTTAATTACAACTCTTTTGTCATTGTGATAATGATAAGAATTAATTTGATGCAAGTTTGTGATTATTCAATGGCTATAACCATGGTGGTATAAACCTTGGTAATTGATACCAAAAAATTGGTTTAGAAAGACTCGAGTAAGCACTAGGTCCTAGTGACTAGGTCCTAGTGATTAGGCCTAGTAACTAGGTTCTAGTGACTAGGTCCTAGTGACTAGGTCCTAGTGACTAGGTCCTAGTGATTAGGACATTTATTAGAAAACGTTTTAGTCCTGGGACCTTGATCACTTTAACACAGATTAAAATGACGGTATATATAGGCGGGGAGCAGGATGTGACACATAGTGACCTGAAAAATGACATTTGAGGTCATCATGTGTTGATAGGTAGGTGGTGGTTTGCCTGGTTGATAATCATATATACCAGTGAACAACAAGGACTCCAGTGGAAATAAGTCACTTTGTCTGATTTTTTGGGGTTATCCCAGGTAATGAATTCATATGATAAACTATGTATAATAATTGTACTTATGTGTACCTGTACCTAAATAAACTAACTTAAAGTTTTTGAAATTTTGTAGTTCCCTTTATTATGTTCTATGGTGTCGGTGACGGCGATTAGCGAGGCTACTAGATATCGACGGCGTCTAAGATCTTGTTCCGTAAGGACACGTTGTGCCTCTTTCCAGTTCATCAAATGTCCCCTGGAGTTCGATGTTCGTCCAGGCAGACCGAAAGATTTATTCCTGTTTTCCCTACATATTTCTCGAGACAGTATCCACAGGGCATGGTGTAGCCGCCCGCTGTGGAAGTTAGAGGTGTGGGGCTAGGTTTCGTAGTGAAGGCTTTGAAAGAGGATGTATTTATGGTGGAAACGTTGGTATTGCTTCTAGCAAGTGCCTGGCGGGTATTCTTGGCAACTTCACCACATGCGAGCACTATGAACTGCTTAGAGGATTGTTCTAAGATGGATTTATTAAGGATAGCTCGTGCCTTGAGTCTGCAATCCCGGATGAAGAAAGAGGGAAATTGAAGGCGTGTGAAGGCCCTCCTCAACAAGATCAACGCTGTCGAACCATCAATAAAGTTTACACATAAACTCTAAAGAGACGGCAAACTTCCTTTCTTCGACATCCTCCTGTGCAGGTCTCCTGACAGCGACAAACCTCTCTTCAAAGTGTATAGAAAACCTACCAACAGGGGCGATATTATACATTTCTATTCACACCAAGACACCCACACTAAAAGAAGTGTCCTTACTGGCTTCTTCTTGAGAGCTCTTCGCATCTCCAGCCCTTGTTTTCTTGAATAAAAATGTATCTACATAACACAAGCCTTCACACGTCTTCAGTTTCCATCTTCCATCATCGCTGTTCACACTGAGTGTAAGTGTATTTGCGGTAAAGTGGTAGTCGCCTGGCATGCTCTGTATGGTTTGAACTGTTCATGTTCCAAACGTTGGCATACTAGACATGAAGTAAAAAAAGATCATCAAGAGACGCCCTGCTACAACCCAGCGCCCAGCTGAGAGACATCCTCCAGCTTGAGTATCCAACACAAAAAAATGACATATACCCATTTTCGTGGAAGCCATCTTGGATTTATGCGAATTCTTTAAAAGGCTTGCTAGTGCCATGCATAGTGCATTCGTCGGGCTTTGTATCAGGGGTCCCTAAGGATAATAAAGTCTGCAGTAAAATATTGGAATAGCAGTAATTCCAGGTTGACCAATAAACTGAACTATTGTAGCTGTACCTCAAAAAATAATGGAGTTTCCTTGCTTGAGACAGCAGAAAAGAAAATAGTCCAAATAGCTATAGGTAGCATTTTTATTAAAGATAATAGCTTATGAAGGTAGGAGGTATATTGATCCCAACAATATACTAGATGAATGGACACAAGTGTATAGATTCAGGACATTTTATTGGACACGTATCGTCATAGGATACGCATCCACTAACAATGTCCTGAGTCTATATACACTTATGTCCTGGCATCAACAGTCCTTTATACCACACTACACTCGAGGTTACTCACTTTGTAACTTGGAAGACATCAGCACCGTCCAGTGCAACGACATCAGCATTGCCGAAGTAAATATCAGGATAGCACTGGGATGCATTAGTGGTGAGGCTACAACCAACGCCCAGCCCAGCGTCAGCACCGTAGCCCTGAGCTGCCAGTCGGAGGTCCTCACACTTCTCAGCCTCTGCTGCGCTGTGCACACACAAGCGAACTGGGTTCTTCGCTTGGGTCAAATTTAACTTGTAACCAGCTGCAGGAACACAACAGAACACAGTACGATTAGATGTGCTAAATAAATGAGATAAATTATTTCGATTCCACACGTTATGAATGATTTAAATTATTGATGGCAACTGCAAGACAAGATGGCATAGACCTATATTGTAAGATATATTTTAAATGTAAGTTTGAAGAGAGAGAAAGAGAGAGAGAGAGAGAGAGAGAGAGAGAGAGAGAGAGAGAGAGAGAGAGAGAGAGAGAGAGAGAGAGAGAGAGAGAGAGAGAGAGAGAGAGAGAGAGAGAGAGAGAGAGAGAGAGAGAGAGAGAGAAAGAGAGAGAGAGAGACAGACAGACAGACAGAGACACAGACACAGACAGAGTATGAATTTAGAGATTTATAAAGTGACGATAAAGCTCCACAGGGCCAGTCTCTGGACCCTATATATACCTCTGTAATCTGCAAATACCTTTGTAACTTGTCATGATTGTGACCATCTGAGTTCATTACCTTTGTAACTTGCTCAGCTATCAAACTTTGAGGTCCAGTCCCTGGACCCATTATGTACCTCTGTAATCTTTTGACTACCGCCCACAGGATGGGTATGGGGTGCATAATAAAGATATCAAACTAAAAAAAAGCTCCACAGGGCGAAACGTAGTTCCCATAAAACTCTACTCTGAAACGTGAGTCTTTCCTTCATTATTATTGGCAGTATGGCAGCTAGATAATGAATCTAATTGCTGGTGATCTGGTGGCCGCCTCCCTACATAACTGCCCTACGTAACTATTCTCTGCCAGTGTTATTTTTTAACTTATTCTTGTATGGTAAACAAATGTATTTAACGTGATCCGGAAAAAGATATCCTCCTATCCCATTTTAATATCAATTTCTGGTACTTGTTTGACACTGCAGCACATCACTGTCTTGTAACCTTCACTAGTGGGCCCAGCTTGTGAAGTCATCGCCAGCCACACCTCACTTCCGACTCTAGTGCTTAGTGTGTTCAGTCCTTCACTCTTGTAGGATAGACTGAACACATCGATTCCAGGCTGAGGGACTGATTCCCCTCACACTTCTCCTCTCCTTATACCTTCTGTTGTGTCCGTGGCCAGAGACACAAGTGTTATATTGAAAAATTCTATATTCCCTGTATGTATAGGTAGGATTTTATGTTGTATAGTTAACTACCCATCTGCTCATTAACACGCCAGGAATTCCCGCCTTACCACATCATCTTACCCTATGTTGTGGCCACCGGCTTCACCTCAGTCAGTCATCAGCGGGTCTTTCATAGAGGACAGTCCTCTCTCACATTTCGTGAGAAAAGCACCTCGATTTCTGGATTTAGTCTTCTGGCCCTCACGAGGTTCCCTAGTGACCCTCCAGCACCTTGAACAGTATAAGACTCTAACGCTGCTCAGAGCAAGTGTGTGTGCTACAGTAATGGAGACACTGGAGTTTGTCTCTAGCTCTGCCAGGAGCGAGTCTGCGTGTGCTACAGTAATGGAGGCACTGGAGTTTGTCTCTAGCTCTGCCAGGAGCGAGCCTGTGTGTGTTGCAGTATTGGAGACACTGGAGTTTGTCTCTAGCTCTGCCAGAAGCGAGTCTGCGTGTGTTGCAGTATTGGAGAAAGAAAGTTTGCGTTTGAGAAGGATCAACCTAGCACAAGCCAGTAGGACTATGGCAGTGCTCTTTTATAATTACGGTCTTATGTAACCTTGAGTGGACTTACATTGCTTGAGGACCTTAGAGGGTGGGATGGGCTTCCTGATCGCCTTGAAGTACGTGTCTGGAGGAAGACCTAGCGTTTCCAGCACAGTCTTAGAGCGTCTAGTGAGTGCGTTCAGGTACAAGGTATTCTGTTCACTGGGAGTCCATAACATAAGAACAAAAACATTAGAAAAATAAATTATATATATATATATATATATATATATATATATATATATATATATATATATATATATATATATATATATATGTATATATAAACTCCAAGAAAGAAGTTATAAAAGTGTTAAAATGGCAAACAAAATTAATAGAATCTAACACTAGAATAAAAGCAAATATAAGATTACACAATAGATTTAAAAATAATATTTAATTTTATTCATATTTATTCATTTTTTTAAATAAATTGAGGATTTATTCTTTGCTATTGTATTAATATATAAATCAATATTATAATTTCAGAGGCAAAAAAAAAAATAGGATAACCTAGTGAAAAAAACAGGAGAAATGCAGTTATAAGATGAGAGAAACCAAGAACAATATTATCAGAATAATGAACGAAGCAGATAGAGAAAGATCTGAAATCAGAAGAAAATAATGGAAAGAAGAGAAGTGAGATATTAATAAAGAGGAAAGAAAGTGAGAAGGAAGAGAGAAAGAGAGAGAGAGAAAGTCTGGAACACATTCGTACAGCATTATGATGTCAACGACATAGTCAACTGATCAAATGAAAATGCTGGCCCACAGATGGCTCACAGCTGGCCCACAGATGGCTCACAGCTGGCCCACAGATGGCTCCAACTTCATCCTGTTCCCTACTTGTATGTTTCATAACAATAAAAATACTTTTAAATGAGTTGATGTAGATAACAGCTCTTAGCTTGTCAATAAAGTTAGAAATCCTTAACATAACCTTGTAAAACCCTGTGTAAAAAAAAAGATACAGCGAGAGAGAAAGAGAGAGAGAGAGAGAGAGAGAGAGAGAGAGAGAGAGAGAGAGAGAGAGAAGAGAGAGAGAGAAACAGAGCGAGAGAGAGATAGATCTGGAACAACTAATCAAGAGGAACAAGAATCAGGGAGGAAAGTGATAAAGATGGAACCAATTTAAATTTGATTATAATTAAGAAAAGAACAAAAATAACAAAATAAAAAATATGAGAAGCAAGAGAATAAGGAGATACACAGAAGAAGAGAGAAGGAGGGAAACATCACGAGGAAAACTAGAAGATAAAACCTAGAAAAAAAATTTGGAAGTAAAATCAAGATGAAGGTTATTATATTCCTGGGGAAGCAATAAACCCGCAAGGGTCTTGAAGTCTCTGAGGTATGGTAGGCAATCAGGTTTGATCCGAGAAAAGGGAAGCAGGCCAGCTCCGACTACCTAGATCAAGAGCCTTTCATCATCATCCGGGCAACCCCTTGAAGGGTTAATGAAAAAAAAACGCGGTAAAAATCTGAATAAACTAGAAGTGACAAATTCGAAAATTAAAAGAAGAGAGAATTAAAAGATATAGAACAAGAGAAGAGAAGTCAAAGAAGATGAAAGATTATGGAACTAGACATGGGAAGACACGACACCTTCCATCACCACGTCAAAGGGATCCCACAATTTTGTTCCAGCTGTGTCTTGTTACTTTATACATTTCTAGATTAATCCAGGAAGATTTCTCTTCAATGTTGCTTTCAATCGTCATGTTTGCTTTGTCTTCTCCGTACATTAATTTTTTCTCTGTAGTCTCTCATACACTACACTCATGTATTCTCTTTCTGTCTGTCTTTCTTTCCGCATATTGTTATAACGTACCTAGTCTTAATTCTTCCCAGTACAAAATTCCTCTTACATTTTCTCCCATTCCTTTCAGGTTTTAATATTCGTTCCCCACATAAAATCTTTTACGCTCTAGCATGCCTTTTCTCTTAATATTCTTCTTTACTTATCACTAATTCTTGTCTCTTCCTTCTCTCACTAACATCAACATCATCTTCCTCTCCCTCTCTGGTTTCTCATTTTTTCCCTTTTCTTCTCCTCTCCCACCCAGCAGCTGCCAGGCTACACACAACTCACCTTCACCTCCGCCCAGACCCAGCTCCTTCACTATCCCCCAGACACTCACAGAGGTCATCACAGACACAGTGGTCGTCATCACAGACACAGTGGTCGTCGTCACAAACACAGTGGTCGTCGTCATAGAGACAGTGGTCGTCGTCACAGATACTTACAGTCTCCTCCTCACCACAGATACTTACAGTCTCCTCCTCACCACAGATACTTACTCACAAAAGTCGTGTACACAGTCAAACAGGAGAACAGGCAGAGGTCTCTTGCCCCAGTCACAAGGTTCATCATCGTTAATCGTCCGGTCTCCCAGGGGCAGGATGGTACCATTACCGATGAGGCAATAATGAAATAACTTCTCCACTTCCGGATTCTGAGAGAGAGAGAGAAAGAGAGAGAGAAGCACTGCTGATATAGTATTAACCAGAGATTCCTTCCGGAGCCAGAAACAATTATTCCTCCTCTATTTTGTGCCCACTTTCTAAGCCTTGATATACGAACCTTCATCTTGGAGTTAATATTGCAGAGAAAATGTTCGCGAATAAACTAAGAAACATATAGCAAGACAAGTATGTACATTTATGACAATACTTAAAGGAAACATTTCGCCACGTGTGGCTTGAATTCCAGTACAGAGCCAGCTAAAGCATAGATATGTATAGTAAACTAGGCCACGTGAAATAAAATAGGGAAGTGAGTAGGCTGTCCACGTGGGTCGGTGTCACTTGACGCCTGGGTAACAATTTATGTGCTAAATATTCGAAGCTGCCCCACTGAGGATGGTGGCCCGTGGCATGGTGGCTAAAGTTCTCGCTTCACACGGCGAGCGTCCGGGTTCGATTCCCGGCGAGGGTAGAAACATTGGGCGTGTTCACCATCAGTAAAATGGGGACCTGGGTGTTAGTCGACTGGTGTGGGTTGCACCCTGGGACAAAATTGACCTAATTTGCCCGAAATACTCTGCATAACAAGGGGCTTTCTATATAGTAGTATGTCATTGATGTCAGCTAGGACTGTATACCTTGTACATGTACTTGTAGAAATTAAGATATTATTATTATTATTATTATTATTATTATTATTATTATTATTATTATTATTATTATTATTACTGCTAGAAGGGAGACTTCCAAGCATTTCAATCTGTCCTGTGTGGATGTCTAGCTTAGCATCACTTCCTCGCGCGAGGTCAAACCTGACCTACTCCCAGCAGGAGGCCCCGCTCACTTGTCACCGCGTTTGCTACTGTTGCATTGTTCCACTTCTTCCACCTCATCACTTCCCTATACATAAACGTCTCCGTTCTCATGTTTCTAATAGACTGATAAAACTTCTTGGTGGGAAAAAGTTTCTCAGATAAAGACACCTGTATTACATACCCGCGCAGCTCTTAACTTGACCCATATACTCATGAATTGTTCTCTGAATTGATTGATAAAAATCCTGGTGAGTGAAGCTTCTCCCTGAAACAAAAGTTCTAGTTGCCGCTTATGTCTTTCTTACATACTTGTGTTGGTTAATCACTATTTGTGACCTGATTGTTTGAACTAATCAGGATATATACCAAGAGGTGTGCATACCTCAATATATAGTACAGTATACGTCGAGAGGTGTGTATCATTTAGTGTATGTATACTGAGAACTTTGTATCTTTCGGTGTATAAATTCCCAGAGGTGTGTAACTCTGAGTGTATATATGTTAAAGGTTTGGTTTAATTCCCTTTCTGAGGGATTCAAGTATTCTTGACTGCTGGTGTGAAGGTGACGTGGAGCAACTCTCGTGTAGTCGATTATGCTTTAAACCCAACCAACCAACCAGCCAACCAACCAACCTACTAACCAACCAACCAACCAACCAACCAACCAATCAACCAACCAACCAACCAACCAACCAACCAACCTACCAACCAACCAACCAACCATCCAACCAACCTACCAACCAACTTAACAACCAACCAACTTACCAACCAACCAACCAGCCAACCAACCAACCATCCAACCAACCAACCAACCAACCATCCAACCAACCTACCAACCAACTTACCAACCAACCAACCAACCAACTTACCAACCAACCATCCAACCAACTAACCTGTCGTGTGGGGTTCTTGACGATGGATTTGGTAATAAACACAAACGCAGCTTGTGTGGTAACTTATATTAGTGATAATAATGAGAGAGCACTCAGAGCCTGTGCCTGTCTACTCTCTGCTATCCTGACTTGAACTGAGGCTAGTGAGCGAGAGACGCTCACGGCATTCAAAGGGTGACCTATGACATAGCTTAGGTCAGCAGAAAGACTAGTAACGGACAGTGATCACGTGAAAGGCTTGTAACTCACTAACGGTTGGTAAGATACGAAATACTACTAATGACAAACCAACCAACCAACCAACCAACCAACCAACCTACCAACCAACCAACCTACCAACTAACAAACCAACCAACTTACCAACCAACCAACCTACCAGCCAACCAACCAACCTACCAGCCAACCAACCAAACAACCAACTAACCTACCATCCTACCAACCAACTAACCAACCAGCCAACCTACCAACCAACCAACTAACCAACCAATCAACCAACTAGCTGTAAATTATGTGTTGACATCACACTATTAAGCCAGATCATAAAATTTTAATGGATAATTTGTTCTGACATAAATGAGTGTCATAGTTGGATTAAAGATTAAAGTTAAGAATCAGTTGATTAAGACAATAAGTTAGTTATTTTTGAAAGATCATTCTACATCCAATTCCAGAAATAAATGTCATATTAATAAATAATTAGTAGAGTCCTGCAAAGCTTTTTTCAGTTTTGTTTTGACCTGGGAAACGACGGACAACAAATGTACAGTAAATCTTAGTATTAAATTTTCTAAGATGTCGATGGTTAATTGGGTAATTAAACTTATTTCTTGGGTAGCATTGAAAATGGGTTGGGGGAATATTTTTGTTATTGGGTTTTGGGTTCAGAAAGACTTGCCATGTGTGGGCCAGTAGGCCTGCTGCAGTGTTCCTCCTTTCTTATGTTCTTATGGAACCATTTGAATCTGTGAATATTTAGTATTACAGTCAGTGCATACCTGCTACTCAAGAAATGCTCTTTATTTTAGAAAACAATATTGCTCTTAAATCTGAACGCAAAGGAAATGATGTCATGGATTACAATCATTATTTAAGATATCAGAAGAGAAAACAAAGCAGCCAGTGAATAAACTGAGCATTTCTTTGTCCAAGACCGCCGGCCACTGTACCTGGATTCTAGCCTCGTTGAAGTCCACGTCAGAGATAAAGGCAGCATCAGCGACCTTCTCCAGGAGACACTGGATGGCTCCTGCACCAGCGTAATGATCTTCAGCATCACAGTTCTTACGTAGACATGCTTCACACAGATGCGGGTGATCTTGCTCTGTTGGGTACACCACCATCACCAGTTACTAACACATCTCTAACATAATACATAATGTATGCACAAGAAGCTGGAACAAGTAATAAATGTTATGAAGGAAGATTGTGAAATAATATATCAGCTAATGAATATATATATATATATATATATATATATATATATATATATATATATATATATATATATATATATATATATATATATATATATATACGCAAAACAAGCCACTGAGGGATGGAAGACACTAGATGTAGGTCTTTCGCACTTTCGTGCTTAGTCAGGAGCTATGGAATATTACAAGAGTTGCAACAGGTAGGTTGGGAGAAGAGATTCTCTCAGAGGTAGGAATGTGTGCATGACACATTAGCCCATCTCGTGAAAGACGAAGTCTCCTGGTCAGACACCCACATCCTGCTCCGTCCTGTTCCCGAAGTAGGATGCGGGATACTCTCCAAGGTCTACAGAAAGCAGCAGAAAATGACATGAAAGGCACAATACCGCGACTGCAACAATAAACAAGTAACCCGCACATAGAAGAGTGAAGATTACGACGACGTATCAGTCCGACTTGCACTATTTACAAGTCACACTAACACACGAAGGTGAGAAAGCCAGTATATATAGGAGAGGGAAGACAGGACGGGACAAAGAAACTTGGCAGACATCCCCAGTAACCGCGTCAGATGAATATCAACTAGTCTAGTGCCATTATGAAATCATATTCATTAGAAGGCTGTTTCACTGTGTGGAACTTTGCAGTAATGTAAGAAACTTGTATTACTTATTGTCACCTCATAACCATGTACTGTTAGTTCCTGGATGTTCTAGGAGTACCTCGAGAGGTGTGTTGGTTGGCACCAGGCTTCACTAGAGAAAATTATTGGAGTAGGTTTACGGATTCCTGAGTATTTTTTTATTATGCCTAGCTATTCCTGAAGATTTTTTTAATATTTCTGAATATTCCTTATCTCGTACCTGTCAACCCTGCGTCACTATTGATAATTTATCGGTGCGGGTATAAAAAATTCTGAGTACTGGAGAATTTTTCAGCATTTCTGGTTATTTCCGAGTATTTCAGAATATTCATGAGTATTTCCAATCTCACAACTATCAGCTTCTCATCGCTATTGTTCAGTAACGATCTTGGAGAACAGCTCATGAGTTTGCAGGTGTCAACAGCTCATTTTTTCCCCCACCACTGCCCGGCTACTTCTCTTATCATCCTCATTTTCGTGAAGATTGCTGTGAATCCTCTTATACTCTTCCGTCAGTGGCCATATCTCTCTCCTAGCCTCCTCTAGCTCCTCCTTCATCTGGTGGTAGAGATACTGCAGTGAAGACGTCGTCGCTTGCACTGAGCATGTCTTCACAGAACACAGCTCAACTCACCACTCACCCAAAACTCACTACAGAGAAATATTTTTGATCCTCTTCCAGGAACCTACAAGATAGTTTGAGCCCCCATAAGGAACCTACAAGACAATCTAGAAGACAGTCTAAGCCTCATCCAGGAGCCTATAAGAAAGCTTGAGCCTCCATAAGGGGCCTATTTGAGCCTTCATAAGGAGCTTACAAGATAGTCTGAACTTCCGCCAAGAGTCTACTATACAAAGAATATAGAGTGGAATACGTATACTCACTGAGCTGCCTGTCAGTGACTGGGTCAGGCGACCAGGCTCCAGGTATGCAAGCTTTACTCCAAGATTTGCTCAGAGCATCGATCTGGCTCTGAAAAATAACGAAAACATTATTGTGAAAGCACTCTCTGCTTAACTGGTTGGTGTATTAAGCTCAATAAACTACATGAATGACATTAAGACTGAATATCACCTGTACACCAACAGCCAGTGTATATACATTGAGAGATGTATACCTCACGGTGTATATATATTGAGAGATGTATACCTCATGGTGCTAACTGCATCTCCCTTTATTCACTTATATTTTGAAATTTACAATATCCCCACAACAACTTGTCATATATTGTTTCATATACGCATTTTTAATGAGTGTTTTACATATGTATCACCTTACTTTTTAATATAATAGTAAGAGGTGAAAAAGGAGAGAGAAAATGGTGTAATTCTCAAAGTAATTTCACGATTGACCAAGACAACCATGTTTTAATCTGAATATTATAGAGTATGAATAACATTAAAAACATACATATCACATAAAGTGAGTAATACCGATTAATGCATAAAGAAGACACACATGCAGGTCAATAGGGCGTCTTCAGACCAAAACACGGTACCTAAAATCGGAGAGAATATCATCTAAGGAAGGTCAGATATGGTGAGGTCAGGTGTATTATGGTATGTCAGGTCACCTGACGACTTTGTCCTGTAAGATTAACTTGACCAGAACTTTTGAAACGCTACAGCTTCGGGTGTTTTACACATTTGATTTGCTAAGACATTACGATTGAGTCTAGGCTACGGCGCCAGCATAGATCCTCATCCACTTCTAAGTGGAGGATGCGACAAGATCCATTAAACGATGCAGAGAGGAGGAAGCTGGAGGTAGCGGAGAAGTCATGTTTGGGATCAATGTGTGATGTGAGAATTCGGAGCGAAAAAACTAGAAGATGGTGTGAGGTTATGAAAGGCATTATCCAGAGAGCATATAATAGGGGTTGTTGAGGTGTTGTGGGTATTAAAATATAAAGTAGCGGAACAGGACAACCAAGGGTGAGTGTAAACCCAAGGTGGAAAGAAAGCCGGAATATGAGTCGTCCGAGGAAGGGCTGGAGTGAAGGGCTGGAGTGAAGGGCTGGAGTGAAGGAGGTGAAGGGCTGGAGTGAAGTTGTGAAGGAGGTTGTAGAGGTCTGAGCTGTGCTCAGACCTCTACAACACAATTGTCCTCAAAGATTTGTTAAGGAAATATCCTAGACTCACCTTACGAAAGCAGACAAAAGAAATGCGATAGAAATTATGGGTTGCAGTATCTGTCCAGTCGCAGGAAGGCGCGCAGTGCTGCATCGATGCTCACTGCCTTAGACCACAAAGCACACCCTTTTTTTTCTTCCCTCTCTGGAGGAAGTTTTTTTTCCATGTCCATATGTTTATGTATATGTATGTTTTTTTCTTTTGTGTTCTGTGACCTGTTCTTGCGAGAGAGAGAGACCTAGTTTTTTTACTGCCAGTCATGGTCAGGGTCGACCATGGGTGCGTGGCCGAGCGATGTAGACAGCCTGTACTGTCTGCATAGACACCCCATGCTGTCTGCCAGCTGAGTTCATATTTCGCACCATGCTTGTGCTGCCACCTATAGGCCTATACCCATTTAAGTCAGCCCCACCTTGTCTCTCCCTCACTCATGCAGCAGTCCTCCTTGGATCAAGTACTCCTGCAAGGGTTCTGGCTTTCGGTCCCCTCACACACTCAGCCCATGTAAACCTACACCATTCGAACAATAAATTCAGGTCTAGTCCACGGCCGTATCACTTCACCTACGCTACCATCTACTGCACTAAACCTGCACTCAGTAAGCTAAAACAACAACGACATAAAATTTTGTTCGGATTTTTAACCCCGAAGGGTTAGCTACCCAGGATAACCCATGAAAGGCAGTGCGTCATCGAGGACTGTCTGTCTTGACTCACGAAATCGTAATGACACGATTGCAAACAAACCATACCACGGACTCGGTTCGAACCCGCGGTCAGTGTCTCAAAACTCAAACGTCGTAAACCACTGGAGCAGCCAATAAATCTCAACAGGTATTTCAACCATAGGAAGGTTCAGCACACTGTGTCACAATGCACAGACATTCGCAGCATGGCCGTGACGACTAGCTCGTCCTTCAGCCGTCCACATGACATCGTGTCATTACGATTTCATGAGTCATGTGGACGGCTTTGAAGGGACTTGAGCTACAGTTCGTCACGGCCATGCTAGCGGGAGATTCGTCTGTAAAAAACTTGCATTTGTGGACACAGTGGTGCCTATGCTAACCTTCCTATGGTGTAGAAATATACCTAGTTGGATGAATCTTATTGAAGCTAGCTGGCCGAGTGGTTTACGCGACGGTCTGGAGTTTTGAGACTCTCTGACAGCGGGTTCGAACCCCATCCGTGGTATGGACTGTCTGTCTTATTTCCATTGGGGTCCTCAATCTTGTCCCCCAGGATGCGACCCACACCAGTCGACTAACACCCAGGTACCTACTTGCTAGGTGAACAGTACAACAGGTGTAAGGAAACGCGTCGAAATGTTTCTACCCTGCCGGGAATCGAACCCGGACCCTCAGCGTGTGAAGCGAGAGCTTTGCCAGCCAGGCCACGAGGCCCCTAATAAATAATAATAAATTATATTCAGGGGTATATACATGTGGTTTTACAAGCATTCATACAATTACTACATTTAATAAATATTATTGTCACACTGGTTGTATATTGAGTACATTTAACCTAGGGTATCTTGACCTAGTATAGGTATATACTGCGGTGCCCCATGGCCTGGTGGCAAAAGCACTCGCTTCACACGGTGAGGGTCCGGGTTTGATTCCCGGTGAAGGGGTGGAAACATCGGACGTGTTTCCTTACACCGGTTGTCTATGTTCACCCATCAGTAAAATGGGTACCTGGGTGTTAGTCGACTGGTGTGGGTCGCATCCTGGGACAAAACTGATCTAATTTGCCCCAAATGCAAAGCATAACAAGAGGCTTTCTATATAGTAGTATGTCATTGATGTCAGCTAGGCCTGTATACCTTGTACATGTACTTGTAGTAAATAAAGATATTATATTATTATTATTATTATTATTATTATTATTATTATTATTATTATTATTATTATTATTATTATTATTATTATTATTTTCAACAAGTCGGCCGCTTCCCACCGAGGCAGGGTGACCCAAAAAGAAAGAAAATCCCCAAAAAGAAAATACTTTCATCATCATTCAACACTTTCACCTCACTCATACATAATCTCTGTCTTTGCAGAGGCGTTCAGATACGACAGCTGAGAATAAGCCCCTCCCAGCTGTCACTATTATTATTATTATACTAGCCTTAATATCTGTCAGGAATTCGTCGGAGTTGCTAGTGAGAGGGCGGTAGAGGGCGCGGGGGTAGTAACGCTGCCTGTTGAACCCCGGGTGACACACACTCTTGATGTTAGTGTTGTGAGGATCATGAACCAGTAAGTACACGCTCTTCACCTCCTTGTCTGCCACTGTCGAGAGGAAAGAGAGACAATGGTAAAGACAGTCACTACATAGCGGATGGGAGATAGAGTAAATGGGTTTTAGTTGCAATGGAACCAGAGTGGGACAACCATGCCCGGAAAAAGAATGTGGCATCCATTTCAAATCAAGTCCTTGAAATCCTAATTACCGTACAGAGAGACCTCAAGCTTCATTTGCTATCACCATCCCCCATGCTTTGCTGGCACACACATACACACACACACATACATACAACAGGCCTAGTGTCTAATTGATGGGAGATGAGAAATGGTTTAGTTTCAATGGAACCAGAGTGGGACAACCATGCCGGAAAAAGAATGTGGCATCCATTTCAAATCAAGTCCTTGAAATCCTAATTACCGTACAGAGAGACCTCAAGCTTCATTTGCTATCACCATCCCCCATGCTTTGCTGGCACACACACACATACACACACATACATACAACAGGCCTAGTGTCTAATTGACATGTGCCTAGGACAAAATGGTAACTAACACGGTGCCAGGAGCTGTGACTCGACTCCTGCAACCACAAATAGGTGAGTACACACACACACACACACAGTGGGCGCATGTGACGAGCGGGGTCCCACAAGGGTCAGTCCTAGGACCAGTGCTATTTTTGGTATATGTGAATGACATGACGGACGGGATAGACTCAGAAGTGTCCCTGTTCGCAGACAATGTGGAGTTAATGAAGAGAATTAAATCAGATGAGGATCAGGCAGGACTACAAAGAGACCTGGACAGGCTGGACACGTGGTCCAGCAACTGGCTTTCGAGTTTAACCCCGCTAAATGCAAAGTCATGAAGATCGGGAAGGCAAAAAGACCGCAGACAGAGTATTGGCTAGATGGCCAACGACTGCAAACCTCATCAAGGAGAAAGATCTTGGGGTGAGTATAACACCGAGCACGTCTCCGGAAGCACATCAACAGATAACTTGCAGCATATGGGCGCCTGGCAAACCTGAGAATAGCGTTCCGATACCTTAGTAAGGAATCGTTCAAGACACTGTACACTGTGTACGTCAGATCCACATTGGAGTATGCAGCACCAGTTTGGAACCCACACCTGGTCAAGCACGTCAAGAAATTAGAGAAAGTGCAAAGGTTTGCAACAAGGTTAGTTCCGGAGCTAAGGGGAATGTCCTATGAAGAAAGGTTAAGGGAAATCGGCCTGACGACACTGGAAGACAGGAGGGTTAGGGGAGACATGATAACGACATACAAAATACTGCGTGGAATAGAGAGGGGACACAGAAACAAGGGGTCACAATTGGAAGTTGAAGACTCAGATGAGTCAAAGGGATGTTAGGAAGTATTTCTTCAGCCATAGAGTTGTCAGGAAGTGAAATAGTCTAGCAAGTAATGTAGTGGAGGCAGGAACCATACATAGCTTTAAGACGAGGTATGATAAAGCTCATGGAGCAGGGAGAGGGAGGACCTAGTAGCGGTCAGTGAAGAGGCGGGGCCAGGAGCTAAATCTTGACCCCTGCAACCACAATTAGGTGAGTACATACACCCTAGACCCTTGACTGTTTTCAAGAGGGAGCTGGACAGATACTTAAAGTCTGTGCCGGATCAGCAGGGTTGTGGTTCGTATGTTGGACTGCTTGCGGCCAGCAGTAACAGTCTGGTTGATCAGGCACTGATCCACCAGGAAGCCTAGTCGTGGACCGGGCCGCGGGGACGTTGATCCCCGGAATGCCCTCCAGGTAGGTAGACACACACACACAAAGAAACAAGTGATAAGGTTGTGGAGGGAGGAAGGGACACGAGGGAGAAAGACAGAGAAGTAATGTGAAGTTTTTAGCAAAAGATTCAGAGAAAAAAAACTGGAGAGCTACAGAGGGAAGTATAGTCAGAACAGCCCAAGAGTTACTGGAAAGTATCAACACCACAAAAGAAGTGATGAGTCTACTACATGAGCCGGATGTAACAACAGCAACCAGACCAGACAACGTATCACTGAGGGTACTGAGAAAAGGGGCAAAACAACTATGTGACCCAATAGAAAAGGTAGTATATAAATCTCTCCAAGTAGGACAGCTGCCATAAATTGGAAAAGACAGATGTGGTTCTTATTTATAAAAAAAGGGACTGACGAGGCGCCCTGAATTTCATACCAGTATTTCTGTCATACATATTCTAAAAAGTTCTGGGGAAAATGGTAACGAAAAGGATATTGGGACAATTGGAGAGAAGATGAATCTTCACAGAATAATATTGTTCAGAGAATTTGGACCCTGAAAATTAGAAGATGTGGAGTTGCTAAAAGCATTATTCAGAGGGCTGAGGAAGGTTTGCTGAGGTAGTTTCAACATTTAGATAGGATGGAACAAAGTAGGACGAATAGGAAGGTGCAAAAATCTGAGGTGGAAGGTCGGGGGGAAGGGGCAGGGATCATCTATGGAAAGGTTGGAGATAAGCTTGTGTGAGCGCATTACATAAGAGAGAGTGGAGGCAAGTGACTTTCGTGTCTTTATGCACTGTTGGTTTGTTGCAGTGTGAAGGGATACAGGGAAACCAGTCAGCCGGACTTGATTCCTGGAAGTACAGTACGTATACCCTGAAGGTGACACTTTCGTGATTTCTCACACACACACACACACACACACACACACACACACACACACACACACACACACACACACACACACACACACAGAAAAGAGGCACTAAACTACAGACCGGTGTCACTTACATGTATAGTGTGCAAAGTCTTGGAGAAAATCATCAGAAAAAGAATGGTGGAGCATCTGGAGCAGAACAGGTTAATCAACGCCAGACAGCACGGTTTCAGGGAAGGCAAATCCTGTGTAACAAACCTCCTGGAGTTCTATGATAAAGTAACAGAGGTAAGGCAAGAGAGAGAAGGGTGGGTTGACTGCATTTTCTTGGACTGCAGGAAGGCCTTTGACACAGTTCCTCACATGAGATTAGTAAAAAAGATGGAAGACCAAGCGTGTATAACAGGAAGGGCACTGGAATGGATCAGGGAATACCTCACAGGGAGGCAACAACGGGTCATGGTGCGTGATGAGGTATCACAGTGGGCGCCTGTGACGAGCGGTGTACCGCAGGGGTCAGTCCTAGGACCAGTGCTATTCTTGCTATATGTGAATGACATGACGGATGGGATAGACTCAGAAGTGTCTCTTTTCGCAGATGATGTGAAATTAATGAGGAGAATCACATCGGATGAAGACCAAGCAGGACTTCAAAGTGACCTGGACAAGCTTGACATCTGGTCTAGCAACTGGCTTCTCGAATTTAACCCCACCAAATGCAAAGTCATGAAGATCGGAGAAGGGCAAAGAAGACCGCTGACAGAGTACAGGCTAGGTGGACAAAGGCTACAAACCTCAACAAAGGAGAAAGACCTTGGGGTGAGTATAACACCAAGCACGTCTCCGGAAGCACACATCAACCAGATAACCGCGGCAGCATATGGGCGACTGGCAAACTTAAGATTAGCGTTCCGTTACCTTAACAAGGAATCGTTCAAGACACTGTATACCGTATACGTCAGGCCCATACTAGAGTATGCAGCACCAGTCTGGAACCCACACCTGGTCAAGCACGTCAAGAAACTAGAGAAAGTGCAAAGGTTTGCGACAAGGTTAGTTCCACAACTCAGGGGTCTGTCTTATGAAGAAAGGCTGAGGGAAATAGGACTAACAACACTGGAGGAAAGAAGGGTCAGAGGAGACATGATAACGACATACAAAATACTGCGGGAATTGACAAGGTAGATAGTGACAGGTTGTTTCAGAGAGGGAACACAGAAACAAGGGGACACAACTGGAAGCTGAAGACTCAGATGAGTCAAAGGGATGTCAGGAAACATTTCTTCAGCCACAGAGTAGTCAGGAAGTGGAATGGACTAGAGAATGATATAGTGGAGGCAGGAACCATACATAGTTTTAAGACAAGGTATGATAAAGCTCATGGAGCAGGGAGAGCAGAGACCCAGTAGCAGACAGCGAAGAGGCGGGGCCAGGAGCTGAGTCTCGACCCCTGCAACCACAATTAGGTGAGTACAATTAGGTGAGTACACACAAACACACACACACACACACACACACACACACACAAACTTAAGATTAGCGTTCCGTTACCTTAACAAGGAATCGTTCAAGACACTGTATACCGTATACGTCAGGCCCATACTAGAGTATGCAGCACCAGTCTGGAACCCACACCTGGTCAAGCACGTCAAGAAACTAGAGAAAGTGCAAAGGTTTGCGACAAGGTTAGTTCCACAACTCAGGGGTCTGTCTTATGAAGAAAGGCTGAGGGAAATAGGACTAACAACACTGGAGGAAAGAAGGGTCAGAGGAGACATGATAACGACATACAAAATACTGCGGGGAATTGACAAGGTAGATAGTGACAGGTTGTTTCAGAGAGGGAACACAGAAACAAGGGGACACAACTGGAAGCTGAAGACTCAGATGAGTCAAAGGGATGTCAGGAAACATTTCTTCAGCCACAGAGTAGTCAGGAAGTGGAATGGACTAGAGAATGATATAGTGGAGGCAGGAACCATACATAGTTTTAAGACAAGGTATGATAAAGCTCATGGAGCAGGGAGAGCAGAGACCCAGTAGCAGACAGCGAAGAGGCGGGGCCAGGAGCTGAGTCTCGACCCCTGCAACCACAATTAGGTGAGTACAATTAGGTGAGTAGGTGAGTACATAACGCCTAGCACGTGAGTATAACGCCTAGCACGTCTCCGGAGGCACACATCAACCAGATAACTGCGGCAGCATATGGGCGACTGGCAAACCTTAGATTAGCGTTCCGTTACCTTAACAAGGAATCGTTCAAGACACTGTATACCGTGTACGTCAGGCCCATACTAGAATATGCAGCACCAGTCTGGAACCCACACCTGGTCAAGCACGTAAGGAAACTAGAGAAAGTGCAAAGGTTTGCGACAAGGTTAGTTCCACAACTCAGGGGTCTGTCTTATGAAGAAAGGTTGAGGGAAATAGGACTAACAACACTGGAGGAAAGAAGGGTCAGAGGAGACATGATAACGACATACAAATTACTGCGGGAATTGACAAGGTAGATAGTGACAGGTTGTTTCAGAGGGAACACAGAAACAAGGGGACATAACTGGAAGCTGAAGACTCAGATGAGTAAAAGGGATGTCAGGAAACATTTCTTCAGCCACAGAGTAGTCAGGAAGTGGAATGGACTAGAGAAAGATATAGTGGAGGCAGGAACCATACATAGTTTTAAGACAAGGTATGATAAAGCTCATGGAGCAGGGAGAGCAGAGACCCAGTAGCAGACAGCGAAGAGGCGGGGCCAGGAGCTGAGTCTCGACCCCTGCAACCACAATTAGGTGAGTACAATTAGGTGAGTACACCACACACACACACACACACACACACACACACACACACATATATATATATATATATATATATATATATATATATATATATATATATATATATATATACATATATATATGCAAGATAAACCACAGGGGATGGAAATCTTCAACTCAAGTACTTTTACACTTCTCCGTGCGTCATCAGGAGTTATGCAATGTTGCAAGAGTAGCAACACAAGAAATGAGGGGACGTTTTCTGAGAGTTTCGTGGGGTCGTGACACTAGCCAGCCAAGTTCTCTTACATAATCGATTATGCAGGAAAAGTTGGCTGGCAAGTGTCACAAACAGGTAAAAACAATGAAAAATTAATCAAACAGACACATCTGAGCGGTTTCGTGCCATCAAACACATGCTAGGAGGAACTAGTGAGAAGAACCAAGATTAGCTCATTATATAGAATAGGAAGTGTTTTTTAAGTGAGGCGGCGAGGAACATACCATAGATGTATCCAAAGCTGCGTCACTGTACCTTTAGTTGTTACCAACTATGTTCAGACTCAGGTAATTATTGTATGACTACATCTCAGTGTAGTACAAGACCAGGTCTGATCAACTCCAGCAACCGACCTATCTAACTGAGATAATAAATGAATTTCTATATTTCATGTGTTGCAGTTTATCAAGCCTAGTTTTCTCTTACATTCTGACACTGCATATATTATAAAAGCCACACGCTCACCGAACTGGAGAGATGCTAAAAACTTGTCACCGAAGGAGTTAGCTGCGATATTAAGATCCTCAGCCTCGAAGTAACCAAAATCAGCTTCGTTGTTCCTCATCTTCTTGAGGCAGTCCAGCCTAGCGGTGAGGAAGAGAACATTATTGGATTAAGATAACCTAGGTTACTAGGAAATGTTAGTGACATCGGTTACTGGGAAATGTTACTGACATCGGTTACTGGGAAATGTTAGTGACATCGGTTACTGGGAAATGTTACTGACATCGGTTACTGGGCGAGATATAATGTACGTATTTAAATTAGACACATATGCAACACTTGGATATCTTTATTGAGGTAACGTTTCGCCACACAGTGGCTTCATCAGTCCATACAAAGGAGAAACGTGAAGAACATGAGGAGTTTGAGGTAATCAGTCCCTCAACCTTGAGTCGATGTTGTCAGTCCATCAATCTTGAAGAGAATACAGCATATTTGCGAAGAAGTAGCTTATATACTGTAGGCAGGAGAGGTGCAGCAGTTGTAGGAGGTGTCACATTTAACCAGTGTGGAAGTACTGTTGCATATATGTCTAATTTATCAACTCGTCGGCTCTCTGAACCATTCATCTACATCCTGTCTGACACAGCAACATCTTGGTATCTTAATACAGGGAATTCTTCGCTTGCCTAACCCTTGGGCACGACCTACTTCCACATTGATCAAATGTGACACCTCCTACGACTGCTGCACCTCTCCTGCCTACAGTATATAAGCTCCCTCTTCGCACATATGCTGTATTCTGTTCAAGATTGATGGACTGACAACATCGACTCAAGGTTGAGGGACTGACCACCTCAAACTCCTCCTGTTCTTCACGATTCTCCTTTGTATGGACTGATGAAGCCACTGTGTGGCGAAACGTTTCCTCAATAAAAATATCCAAGTGTTGCATATGTGTCTAATTTATCAACTCATCGGTTCTCTGAACCATTCATCTACATAATGTATTTATATTAACTTTAGTTTATTCACAAAAAACGCTGAACTCGTTGGGATCATCAGCGCTAAACCTTCAAAAAAAAAAAAAAAAAAATATTGACCTGAAGCGTGTAGCTTAAATACCGTAGAGTAGAGGAGATACTATTTACTCAACACCGAGTACCTCATTCCATTTGGTCTGAAGTCACAGAGGATTAAGCTATAGGATATATAATGTTGAAGATCGAGTTTGCCGTTTTGCCATACCATAAAGTTCACATACCATAAGGAACACATGAAGGTGCTCCTCTATGTGCTCACACAGCAAATGGAGGAACACAGGACAAAAGACATTATCAACAACCTTTCCAGCATTACACAAATAACCCGCACAAAGGAGAGAGGAGGAGCTTACCATGACTTCTCGGTCCAACTAGGACCATTTACAAAGTCACACTCAGTTTGACTTTGTAAGTGGTCCTAATCGGACCGAAACGTCGTCGTAAGCTCCTCTCTCCTTTGTGTGGGTTGTTAAGTAAAAGGACACAAATGCAACTAATGTGACATTTTATTGTGGCAACGTTTCGCTCTCCAGGAGCTTTTTCAAGCCGTTACAAGCGATACATGGACACAGAGGGTATATATATACTCTCCAAGTGAAGTGAAATACTAGTGGTGGTAGAAGTAGTAGTGATATAAGTTGTAGTAGTAGTAGTAATACAATAAGGTAGAACAATCAATTTGCACATGAGTAAAAGGTGATAAAACAATTACATGGGTAGTATAAAATTAGGTTAGACAAATATTTCTGCTGGAGGTTGGAATAGAGAAGGCCTGTAGGAGTGTTCCACATCTACGATGTGCTTGTGTTGAATTAGCAGGAGAGACTATGTGATGGTAGGGTTCACTGTTTTCAGGAGGATTCTTGCTAAGACTTCAGAGATGGTGAAGCTGCCTTTGTTTTGTTTAATTGTGTTAGAAACAGCGATAAGTGCTGATTCAAGGCACTTGCGTCTACGGAAATTAGTTTCTTTGATTACTAGTCGGGCGTCTTTGAATTTCATGAGATGATTGTTGGAATTTCGGTGTTGTACGCAGGCGTTGATGGTTAGGCCTCATCTAGATTATGCTGCACAGTTTTGGTCACCGTATTACAGAATGGATATAAATGCTCTGGAAAACGTACAGAGGAGGATGACAAAGTTGATCCCATGTATCAGAAATCTTCCCTATGAGGATAGACTGAGGGCCCTGAATCTGCACTCTCTGGAAAGGCGTAGAAATAGGGGGGATATCATTGAGGTGTATAAATGGAAGACAGGAATAAATAAAGAGGATGTAAATAGCATGCTAAAAATATCTAGCCTAGACAGGACTCGCAGCAATGGCTTTAAGTTGGAAAAAATCAGATTCAGGAAGGATATAGGAAAGCACTGGTTTGGTAATAGGGTTGTCGATGAGTGGAATAAACTCCCGAGTACAGTTATAGATGCTAAAACGTTGTGTAGTTTTAAAAATAGGTTAGATAAATACAGGAGTGGGTGTGGGTGGGTGTGAGTTGGACCTGACTAGCTTGTGCTACTAGGTCAGATGCCGTGCTCCTTCCTTAAGTGAATGTGACCTGACCTGATTAGGTTGGGGCATTGGCTTAAGCCGGTGGGAGCCTTGGACTTGCCTTGCATGGGTCAACAGGCCTGCTGCAGTGTTCCTTCTTTCTTATGTTCTTATCTTCTTAAGGCGAGGTAGATATGATGGTAGTCGTCAATGGAAGTGGGGAGTAGTAGTAAGTAGATAGCTGGGTGTTAGTGGACTGGTGTGGGTCGCAGCCTGGAGAACAAGACTGAAGGACCCCAACGAAAATAAGATAGACAGTCCTCGATGACTCACTGACTTTCTTGGGTTATCCCGGTTGGCTAACCCTCCTGGCTAAAAAAACAAACAAATCTTAGCTTAACGTGTGGTTGGTCTTGAGTAATAGTGCTTGCATGGGAGGGGAGGAACAGAGGGGACCTCGAGCCTCAGGCAGACTTGCCGTGGGTTGCTGGTCTGGGAATTACCAGGAGAGGGGATTTCCAAGGGTTGGCTGTACCCTCCTTCAAGCAGTCGTAAGTTGTTGTTTCTCCTCCCTATATTTGTTATTGTCTTACATACACACCATCAACTAGTCTTTCTCTCCATTCCTGTTCTGTCCTGTTCTAGGTATACACAGTTATATCTTAATGCCATAATCAAGTTTGATTTATGCCATGCAAGATGAGCGAGAGGGAAAACAGGAGATGTAGGAGAGAGAGAGAGAGAGAGAGAGAGAGAGAGAAGAGAGAGAGAGAGAGAGAGAGAGAGAGAGAGAGAGAGAGAGAGAGAGAGAGAGAGAGAGAGAGAGAGAGAGAGAGAGAGAGAGAGAGAGAGAAGAGAGAGAGAGAGAGAGAGAGAGAGAGAGAGAGAGAGAGAGAGAGAGAGGTGTGGAGTGGGGGGTAATCAGTGAGAGTTGTATAACCATCATCCTGGCTACCATCACTACACATCCTTATTAACACTTACAAGCTGGTCAATCCTCCCACCACCCTGCCTATTCTCCCACCACCCTGCCTATCCTCCCACCACCTTGCCTATCCTCCCACTACCCTGCCTATCCTCCTAAAACCCTACCTATCCCCCATTACCATGCCTATCCTCCCACCACCCTGCCTATTCTCCCACCACCCTGCCTATCCTCCCACCACCTTGCCTATCCTCCCACTACCCTGCCTATCCTCCTAAACCCTACCTATCCCCCATTACCATGCCTATCCTCCCACCACCCTGCCAATCCTCCCACCACCCTGCCTATCCTCCCGCCACCTTGCCTATCCTTTCACCACCCTGCCTATCCTCCCACCACCCTGCCTATCCTCCCACCACCCTGCCTATCCTCCCACCACCCTGCATATCCTCCCACCACCTGCCTGATCCTCCCACCACCCTCATATCCTCCACCACCTGCCATCCTCCCACCACCTGATATCCTCCCATCCACCACCTGCCTATCCTCCCACCACCTGCTATATCCTCTCACCACCCTGCTATCCTCCCTGCACACCCACTATCCTCCCACCACCCTGCTATCCTCCCACCACCTGCCTTCTCCACCACCCTGCTATCCTCCACCACCCTGCCTATCCTCCCACCACCCTGCCTATCCTCCCACCACCCTGCATATCCTCACAGTATCCTCTATGACTTCTCACCTGCTATCCTCCACTGTACCACCCTGCCTATCCTCCACCACTTGCTTATCCTCACCACCTGCTAAGCAATCCTCCACATCTTGCTACCACCTGGCTATCCTCCACCACCTTGCTATCTCCGCACATGCTATACCTCCCACCACCTTGCCTTCCTCTCTACATTACCATTTATCTCCACCCCCTGCCATATCCTCCACCACCTTGCTTATCCTCCCACCACCTTGCCTATCCTCACCACCACCTCACTGCTCTATCCTCCCATCCTGCTATCCTTGCCTATCCTCCCACCACCTGCCTATCACTATCCTCCCACCACCTTGCCTATCCTCCACCACCTGCTATCCTCCACCACTGCCTATCCTCCCACCACCTGCTATCCTCCCACCACCTTGCCTATCCTCCACCACCCTGCCTATCCTCCCACCACCTGCTAGTCCTCACACTGCCTATCCTCCACCACGCACCCGCCATGCATCCTCCACCAGATCCCACCACTGCTATCCTCCACACTGCCTATCCTCCAACCTGCCTATCCTCCACCACCTGCTATCCTCCACCACTTGCCTATCCTCCCACCACCTGCCTATCTCCACCACCTGCTACTCCACCACCCTGCCTATCCTCCACCACCTGCCTATCCTCCACCACCTGCCTATCCTCCACCACCTGCCTATCACCCCACCACCTTGCCTATCCTCCCACCACCTTGCCTATCCTCCACCACCCTGCCTATCCTCCCACCACCTGCCTATCCTCCCCACTGCTATCCTCCACCACCTGCCTATCCTCCCACCACCCTGCCTATCCTCCCACCACCCTGCCTATCCTCCCACCACCCTGCCTATCTCCCACCACCTGCCTATCCTCACCCTTGCCTATCCTCCCACCACCCTGCCTATCCTCCACCACCTTGCCTATCCTCCACCACCTGCCTATCCTCCACCACCGCCTTCTCACACCTGCTATCCTCCCACTATCCATGCCTATCCTCCCACCACCTGCCTATCCTCCACCACCTGCCTATCCTCCCACCACCTGCCTATCCTCCCACCACCCTGCCTATCCTCCACACCATCCCTGCCTATCCTCCACCACTGCCTATTCCACCACTGCTATCTCCCACCACCTGCCTATCCTCACCACTGCCTATCCTCACCTACCCACCACCTTGCCTATCCTCCACCACCTTGCCTATCCTCCACCACCTGCCTATCCTCCACCACCTGCCTATCCTCCCACCACTGCTACCTCCCACCACCTGCTATCTACACTCCATCCTCACCACCCTGCCTATCCTCACCACTGCCTATCCTCACCACCCTGCCTATCCTCCACCACCGCTATCCTCCCACCACTGCCTATCCTCCCACCACCCTGCCTATCCTCCCACCACCTGCCTATCCTCCCACCACCTTGCCTATCCTCCCACCACCTGCCTATCCTCCCACCACCTGCCATTTGCCTATCCTCCCCACCTTGCCTATCCTCCCACCACCCTGCCTATCCTCCCACCACCCTGCCTATCCTCCCACCACCTATCCTGCCACCTGCTATCCTCCCACCACCCTGCCTATCCTCCCACCACCCTGCCTATCCTCCCACCACCTGCCTATCCTCCCACCACCTGCCTATCCTCCCCACCATCCTATCCTATGCCTATCCTCCCACCACCTGCCTATCCTCCCACCACCCTGCCTATCTCCCACCACTTGCCTATCCTCCACCACCTTGCCTATCCTCCCACCACCCTGCTCATCCTCCCACCACCCTGCCTATCCTCCCATGCCACCACTTGCCTATCCTCCCACCACCCTGCCTATCCTCCCACCACCTTGCCTATCCTCCCACCACCTTGCCTATCCTCCCACCACCTTGCCTATCCTCCCACCACCCTGCCTATCCTCCCACCACCCTGCCTATCCTCCCACCACCTTGCCTATCCTCCCACCACCTTGCCTATCCTCCCACCACCCTGCCTATCCTCCCACCACCCTGCCTATCCTCCACCACCTGCCTATCCTCCCACCACCCTGCCTATCCTCCCACCACCTGCCTATCCTCCCACCACCTGCCTATCCTCCCACCACCTGCCTATCCTCCCACCACCTTGCCTATCCTCCACCACCTGCCTATCCTCCCACCTGCCTATCCTCCCACCACCTTGCCTATCCTCCACCACCTGCCTATCCTCCACCACCGCTATCCTCCACCTGCCTATCCTCCCACCACCCTGCCTATCCTCCACCACCTGCCTATCCTCCCACCACCCTGCCTATCCTCCACCACCTTGCCTATCCTCCCACCACCCTGCCTATCCTCCCACCACCTGCCTATCCTCCCACACCTGCCTATCCTCCCACCACTTGCCTATCCTCCACCACCTGCCTATCCTCCCACCACCCTGCCTATCCATCCCCACCACCTTGCCTATCCTCCACCACCTGCCTATCCTCCACCACCTTGCCTATCCTCCACCACCTTGCCTATCCTCCCACCACCTGCCTATCCTCCCACCACCTGCCTATCCTCCACCACCTGCCTATCCTCCCACCACCTGCCTATCCTCCCACCACCCTGCCTATCCTCCCACCACCCTGCCTATCCTCCCGCCACCTTGCCTATCCTCCCACCACCCTGCCTATCCTCCCACCACCCTGCCTATCCTCCCACCACCCTGCCTATCCTCCCACCACCTTGCCTATCCTCCCACCACCTTGCCTATCCTCCCACCACCCTGCCTATCCTCCCACCACCCTGCCTATCCTCCCACCACCTTGCCTATCCTCCCACCACCTTGCCTATCCTCCCACCACCCTGCCTATCCTCCCACCACCACCCTGCCTATCCTCCCACCACCCTGCCTATCTTCCCACCACCCTGCCTATCCTCCCACTATCACCCTGCCTATCCTCCCACCACCCTGCCTATCCTCCCACCATCACCCTACTTCCTATGGTGGAGGTTTGATCCACCGTCTGTGTGGATCATTCAGCACATGGAGTGATGGAGGCTCCAGTCTCCGTCCAGTAACTGCAGCGACATCTTTTGATCAGTCAGGCTGTTTGTGTTCACCAACCTGCTGTGTAGTTATATATTAGACTGCTACAGTTAGTTAGCCTCGCTAAATGAAAGTAATAAAGTAACTTAATCATGTGTGGTCCGGGAGCAAGCCGCGGGGGGCGGCGACCCCACAAATCTTTTCAACACGAATGCAGTTATATATATATATATATATATATATTTATATATATATTTTTTTACCAATAGGTATATATTATTACATAATATGGTACAAAAGATTTAAGAGATACATTGTTATAAAGATGGCATATACAGTATATAAAGTGTGAGAGATACATGTCTAGTACATATTGTTACATGTTTGTCACTGATTATAATGTGAAAATCTCATCTAGCTCTTCCGAGCTGGGGCGCGTGCCCAGAATACAGCATGCATTACCCCTCTGAACAGCAGCGCTGAGTCGCTGGAACAGATATTTATATATATATATATATATATATATATATATATATATATATATATATATATATATATATATATATATATATATATATATATGTGTGTGTGTGTGTGTGTGTGTGTGTGTGTGTGTGTGTGTGTGTGTGTGTGTGTGTGTGTGTGTGTGTGTGTGTGTGTGTGTGTGTGTACTCACCTAGTTGTGGTTGCAGGGGTCGAGTCATAGCTCCTGGCCCTGCCTCTTCATTGTACTCACCAATTTGTACTCACCTATTTGTGATTGAAGGGGTCGATTCATAGCTCCTGGCCCCACCTCTTCACTGATTGCTACTAGGTCCTCTCTCTCCCTGCTCCATGAGCTTTATCAAACCTTGTCTTTAAACTATGTATGGTTCCTGCCTCCACTACGTCACTTTCTAGGCTATTCCACTTCCTGACAACTCTATGACTGAAGAAATACTTCCTAACATCCTTTGACTCATAGGAGTCTTCAACTTCCAACTGTGACCCCTTGTTTCTGTGTCCCCTCTCTGGAACATCTTGTCTCTGGCCACCTTATCTATTCCTCGCAGTATTTTATATGTCGTTATCATGTCTCCCCTAACCCTCCTGTCCTCTAGTGTCGTCAGGCCGATTTCCCTTAACCTTTCTTCATAGGACAATCCCCTTAGCTCTGGGACTAACCTTGTTGCAAACCTTTGCACTTTCTCTAATTTCTTGACGTGCTTGACCAGGTGTGGGTTCCAAACTGGTGCTGCATACTCCAGTATGGGCCTGACGTATATGGTGTACAGAGTCTTGAATGATTCCTTAGTGAGGTATTGAGACGCTATTCTTAGGTTTGCCAGCCTCCCGTATGCTGCAGCAGTTATCTGATTGATGTGTGCCTCAGGAGATGTGCTCGGTATTATACTCACCCCAAGATCTTTTTCCTTGAGTGAGCTTTGCAGTCTTTGGCCACCTAGATTATACTCTGTCTGCGGTCTTCTTTGCCCTTCCCCGATCTTCATGACTTTACATTTGGCATGGTTAAATTAAATTCAAGGAGCCATTTACTGGACCAGGCTTGTAGCCTGTCTAGGTCTCTTTGTAGTCCTGCCTGATCCTCGACTGATTTAATTCTTCTCATTAACTTCACATCATCTGCAAACAGGGACACTTCTGTGTCTATCCCTTCCGTTATGTCATTCGCATATACCAAAAACAGTACAGGTCCTAGGACTGACCCTTGTGGAACCCCACTCGTCACAGGTGCCCACTTTGACACTGTGTGTGTGTGTGTGTTTGTAGTGCCGAATAGGTAAAACCTTGCGATTTTGGCTTAAATAACAACGCTCTTCTTGCCGAATGAGGCAAAAATCATTCTGACCCTAACGAAAAATATATATTTCATTGTGTTTGTTTGTTTATTATTAAATTATTGCAAACTTATCTAAAATATTTAGTTGGATTAGGCTAAATTAAATTGCGCTTGTTATAATAAGGTTAAGTAATTTTTCTAAGGTTCTGTTGGTACAAAATTATTATTTTTTACATTAACATAAATTAAAAATATATCTTTAAACGTATAAGAGTTATTTTTTAGAAAGGACTTAATTTCAAATGAGTTCTTGCTAATTGACCAGTTTTACCTATATATATATATATATATATATATATATATATATATATATATATATATATATATATATATATATATATATATATATATATATATATATATATATATATAATACATATATTATTTAACCTTATTATAACAAGCGCAATTTAATTTAGCCTAATCCTACTAAATATTTTAGATAAGTTTACAATAATTTATTAATAAATAAACAAACACAATGAAATATATATTTTTCGTTAGGGTTCAAGTTTCGTCCAGTGCAGTTGTTATTTGCTTCGAACCACTTGTTCATGTTGGCCCAAAAGAAAAAACGAAAGTGATGGGAGGAGGGGTTACTAGCCCCTTGCTCCCGGCATTTTAGTCGTATCTTACGACACCCATGGCTTACGGAGGAAGAATTCTGTTCCACTTCCCCATGGAGATAAGTGGAAATAAATAAGAACAAGAACTAGTACAAGGATATAAGCCACAGTGCCGTGTCTTCCTTTGCAGATGACACCCGAATCTGCATGACAGTGTCCACCATTGAAGACACTACAAGACTCCAAGCAGACATCAACCAAATCTTTAAATGGGCTGCAGAAAAAAATATGAAGTTTAATGATGAGAAATTTCAATTACTCCGATATGGAAAACGAGGAAATTAAAATTTTATCGGAGTATAAAACAAATTCCAACCACACAACAGAGCGAAAAATTAATGTCAAAGACCTGGGAGTGATCATATCGGAAGATCTCACCTTCAAAGACCATAACACTGCATCAATCGCATCTGCTAGAAAAATGACAGGATGGATAATGAGAACCTTCAAAACCAGGGATGCCAAGTCCATGTTGACACTTTTCAGGTCGCTTGTTCTATCTAGGCTGGAATATTGCTGCACACTAACTGCACCTTTCAAGGCAGGTGAAATTGCTGAACTAGAAAATGTACAGAGAACCTTCACGGCACACATAACTGCGATAAACCACCTCAATTACTGGGAACGCTTGAGGTTTTTAAACCTGTACTCCCTAGAACGCAGGCGGGAAAGATACATTATTATATACACTTGGAAAATCCTAGAGGGATTAGTACCAAACTTGCACACAAGAGTCACTCCCTACGAAAGCAAAAGACTCGGCAGACGATGCAACATCCCCCCAATGAAAAGCAGGGGTGCCACTAGCACGTTGAGAGACAACACAATAAGTGTCAGGGGCCCAAGACTGTTCAACTGCCTCCCAGCATAAATAAGGGTAATTACCAATAGACCCCTGGCTGTCTTCAAGCAGGCACTGGACAGACACCTAAAGTCGGTACCTGACCAGCCAGGCTGTGGTTCGTACGTTATGACTGCGTGCGGCCAGCAGTAGCAGCCTGGTTGATCAGGCCCTGATCCACCATGAGGCCTGGTCACAGACCGAGCCGCGGGTGCGTTGACCCCTGGAACTCTCTCCAGGTAAACTCCATCCACCTATCCGGTCACCATCCACCTATCTGGTCACTATTCACCTATCGGGTCACCATCCACCCTATCCGACCACCATCCACCTTTCAGGTCACCATCAACCCTATCCTGCCACCATTCACCTATCAGGTCACCATCCACCTATCGGGTCACCATCCACCCAATCCGGCCACCATCTACCTATCAGGTCACCCCTATCCGGCCACCATCCACCTATCAGGTCAATCTACCAACTATCGGGTCACCATCCACCCTATCCGGCCACCATCCACCTATTTGGCCACCATCCATCCTATCCGTCCATTATCCACCATATCAGGCCACCATCCATCCTATCCGGCCACCATCAACCCTATCCGGCCATCATCCACCTATCAGGTCACCAAGCACCTTATCCGGCCATCATCCACCATATCAGGCTACCATCCACCCTATTCTGCCACCACCCACCCTATCCGGCCACCACCCACAATATATGATCACCATCCCATCCACCCTATCAGACCACCATCCGCCTATCAGGTCACCATTCACACTATCCGGCCACCATCCACCATAACTGGCCACCATCCACCTTATCCGGCCATCATACACCCTATCCGACCATCATACATTCTATCCGGCCATCATACACCCTATCCGGCCATCATACACCCATATTCTAGCCATAATATGAACGATGACGACCACGATCAGACAAATTTTTGGTGAGGGCGCAAACAAGGTCACTGAGTGATCACGTTGCAGAATGTTGCGAGGCACTACTGAAGATGATGCCAGGCAGGACAGCGACGTGGGCTTCCCCAACACAAGGAGGGGAGGTGGTGTGTGCCGGGATCTGGGGGTTTTCCCACTATCATGAACAGAGTGCAAACCTTGACAACATCCTCATTGCCCTTCTGAAGTCTCCCAGCTCAGGCTGGCAGATTTCAACACCTTGTCAAGAGCCCCATCCTGCCTAGTGGAATATGATAGGGATGTGGTGGAATTTACTCCACCGGGCTTTCCTGCCTCTGTTCTTCCCCATCCCCCTATCCCCTTTCGTTGGGGTGGATCTGTGACTTTAGGGTCACTGGCAGTTGGTGCCTCTACCTAGTGACGGGAGACAGGGAAGGGGGGTGGGTTACTTCGACGGTTTCCCCTCATCTTAGAGGAAGCCATAGAATGCTATATTTCATCCTTCCTGAAATGTCTAAATCTTCAATGGCTCAATATTAAGAAGTGACATTGATGTCACACCGGGTCTCAGAACCTTTAATTTATAACAACACAAAGCATACTCAACCCGTGCCAATTTGGCTTCAGAAAAAATAAAAGCACAAACGATGCAATTGTAAAAATGCTAGATCTGCTTTACACAACACTGGAAAATAAGGAATATCCATTAGCACTTTGTATTGACCTAAGGAAAGCTTTTGACACAGTAGACCACGGCATCCTACTCCACAAACGTGACCATTATGGTATAAGAGGCCACGCACTTGCATATTTCAAATCCTACCTTACTAATAGGTATCAGTACGTCACCATTAAAGACACAACCTCGTCAACACGACCACTTGATACTGGAGTGCCACAGGGACACTTCATTGGTCCCCTGCTCTTCCTCTTATATATCAATGATCTTCCCAACGTATCACAACACCTGAAACCAATTATCTTTGCTGACGACACGACTTATGTCATCTCCCACCCAAATCTTGCCACACTCAACACCATTGTCAACGAGGAGCTACTAAAAATTTCTACTTGGATGACAGCCAATAAACTTACATTTAACACTGATAAAACCTTCTATATCATGTTTGGTAACAGAGCAGGTGTTGCACAACTAAACATTAAGATCAACAACACTCTTATTGCTAAACATAATGAGGGCAAATTCCTGGGCCTTCACCTCGACAGCAACCTGAAATTCAGCACTCATATCCATCACATAAAAAAAGTATCCAAAACTGTTGGGATCCTCTCCAAGATACGCTACTACGTGCCACAATCAGCCCTACTCACACTATACTATTCACTCATCTATCCCTACCTAACCTATGCTATTTGTGCTTGGGGATCAACAGCAGCAACACACCTAAAACCAATAATAACCCAACAAAAAGCCGCAGTAAGAATTATCACGCAATCCAATACTAGGCGACACCCCCCCTCCCCCCACTCTTCAAAGATCTAAACTTACTCACTGTACAGAACATCCACACTTACTACTGTGCAACCTACATTTACAGAACCATAAATTCCAATATTAACCCTGAACTAAAACACTTTCTTGATAGTTGTGACAGGACTCACAGGCACAACACCAGGCACAAAAATCTCTATGACATTCCCCGTGTCTGGCTAAACCTATACAAAAAATTAATGTACATTAAAGGGCCTAAAAGCTGGAACTCCCTATCTGAAAACTCTAGAACTGCAGACACAACCATCACTTTCAAAACTACAGTTAAAAAACATCTTATCTCCGTGACATACCCCACCGTCAGCTAGGTACATGAACACCACGTATTCTCTTACTTGTATCATGCACACATGATATCTGTGATTCCCCCCAACTTACATTTACACTCACCTAAATGACTGTAAACATAAAATTTTGAATAAAGCTAATGCCTAACATATCTTAAACTAGTCATAAGTTTGCCTGAGATACTCCAATATTGGAGCTTTAATAGAAACTGTGTATCATGCCAAGACAAAACCATTGTCATTGTTAAATTTACAAACTGTAATGCAGTTACCTAGCTTTAATATCAATATGCTTCATAACCTGTATCAATATAGAGTTAGAATTATTATTAGTCTCCCGAAATGCCTAGTCATGCTAGGCATGATAGTGGCCCTCTTTGTAATTAGTATTTTATAATATGTAAACCAAACATTGTAACCAATATTTTATATGTAAACCACACATTGTAATCTTTACAGAGAAATAAACATCTGAATTTGAATTTGAATGGATGTCATAGTGACTGACATTCTCACATGTCAAGAGAACTTAATTAGTCATCCTTTGTCATCACTGGCAACCTAAGCCTAAGGTAGGCCGGGCACTAGAGCTAGTCCAATTTGAATGCTATGAGGCAGTCATGGTGAAGCCTGAAACCATGTAGGATGCACAGGTGTCCTGTTTGAAGGCGCATAGGCCGGGCGCCTAAATGTCCGACCTCTGATTGAATTGCACTCCAATGTTTAGTTCACGACGGCCATGTTGGAATATCGAAGACTCATGTAAGCGATCTCGTGAAACTAAATCTAAGCCAGAATACACAATCAGAGGGGTGAGGGTTGTCCTCGTGGGGTATTACGCGGAGTAAGTGTTGTTTATAAGGATATGGTGAAATTTAAATACGATGACCACTGATCATTGACCAGGACAGAAGTTAATGGTGTCTTGCGCTGACGTCTCTGGTACCATTACTCTGAATCCCCAGGTAGTCGAGACCTGAAGCACTTAAGTCCAATTTCCTCACCTTGTTCATTAAGTAGATTTCAATCCATGATCTTGTGCAAGATAGGAATGGACCTAATATAAGCGCAGTGTATTAGTTCAAAGATTACTAGGAGTCAGTCCCAGCGCTTATCAAGTGTCCTCACGACGTGCGATGGTGAGGACACTTGACAGTTCTATGATCCACTTGTCAATTCTATGCTCCATTCAGTAACTAAGTGTGCTGGACTACTCTGCCTGGTAATGGACCAGGTACCAGGTGTCATCAAGGCCATAATATTGGTAAATAACCTGTATCCAGTATACCTGGTATAACAGCCCATTTGTGAAGGATTTATGAGGTGGCTACCGGGTAACCCTTCACCTTCTTTCCATTATTCTTCCCCCCTGAAGTTTACAGAGTTATAATCTCAAGTATCCATCCATTTCGGTAATCCTGGTAACCATCCTCATGGCTCTTCCCTGGAAGAATGGCAGATTACTGGTGTGGGATTATACCTATTACTACTTCACCATTGTGACACAAACACGGAGGCATTGGAAGAAAACCAAAATGTAGATGTAGTTCACTCGGATTTTGCGTAGGCATATGACAAGTAGGTCACGGAATGACAGTGCATTAAATGAGGTCAAAATATATTCAATATTCAGAGGAAGGTAATAAAAAAGAGTGGTAATAAATGAAGTAAAGTCTACATTTAGCGAAGTATAACTCAGTACCCCAAGGCACAGTCCTGGTGCTGTCCAGCTATCAAAACTTTAGGCCCCAGTCCCTGGACCCATTATGTACCTCTGTAATGTTGAGGTACAGTCCCTGGACCCGTTATGTACCTCTGTAACGTTGAGGTACAGTCCCTGGACCCATTATGTACCTCTGTAATGTTGAGGTACCTGGAATAGACACGTTAGATAGAGACAGGATATTCCAGAGAGGGGACACAGAAACAAGGGGTCACAATTGGAAGTTGAAGACTCAGATGAGTCAAAGGGATGTTAGCAAGTATTTCTTTAGCCAAAGAGTAGTCAGGAAGTGGAATAGTCTAGCAAGTGATGTAGTGGAGGCAGGAACCACACATAGCTTTAAGACGAGGTATGATAAAGCTCATGGAGCAGGGAGAGAAGGGACCCAGTAGCGATCAGTGAAGAGGCGGGGCCATTAGCTGAGTCTCGACCCCTGCAACCACAATTAGGTGAGTACACACACACACACACACATACACCACCCATACACACCATTCATGCACACTATCGTCACACACTTTCCAAACACCACCTACCACCCACATGCATCATTCAACAGTTGCCTGACACCTAGCTACCTATTTACTGCTAGGTGAACACAGGCAAAAGATTCACGGAGACAAACACCCAGGTGCCTATGTAATACTAGGTGAACAAGGACCGTAAATGTTAAGAGATTAAGACCAGGTGTCTGTTAACCGATGAGTGAGTAGGAGAAAGCATGTTTAAGGACGCTAACAGATGAGGGAATAAACAGCGACATAAGCAAATTTGCAGATGACAAAAATGTAGTTCGTCGGATTAATTCTGAAGAGGACACTAGGCTGCTGCAGGAAGATCTGAATAGACTGATGCAGTGGTCGGAGAAATGGCAGATGCAGTTTAATGTAACAAATTCAAAGTTCTAAGCCTTGGAAAAGAAAATAATCAAGGCAATTATAAACTAAATAATGTAGACCTTAATCACTCTGAACGCTAAAAATATTTATGAGTTCTGTTTAGCAGTAATGTAAAGCCAAGACAACAGTTTACCTGGAGTTTACCTGGAGAGAATTCCAGGGGTCAACGCCCCCGCGGCCCGGTCTGTGACCAGGCCTCATGTTGGACCAGAGCCTGATCAACGAGGCTGTTACTGCTGGCCGCACGCAGTCCAACGTACGAACCACAGCCTGGCTGGTCAGGTACCGACTTTAGGTGCCTGTCCAGTGCCTGCTTGAAGACAGACAGGGGTTTGTTGGTAATCCCCCTGATGTATGCTGGGAGGCAGTTGAACAATCTTGGGCCCCTGACACTTATTGTGTTGTCCCTCAACGTGCTAGTGGCACCCCTGCTTTTCATTGGGGGGATGTTACATCGCCTGCCGAGTCTTTTGCTTTCGTAGGGAGTGATTTTCGTGTGCAAGTTTGGTACTAATCCCTCGAGAATTTTCCACGTGTATATAACAATGTATCTCTTCCGCCTGCGTTTTAGGAAGTACAGGTTTAGAAACTTCAAGCGTTCCCAGTAATTGAGGTGGTTTATCGCAGTTATGCGTGCGGTGAAGGTTCTCTGCACATTTTCAAGGTCAGCAATTTCACCTGACTTGAAAGGTGCAGTTAGTGTGCAGCAATATTCCAGCCTAGATAGAACAAGCGATTTGTAAAGTGTCAACATGGGCTTTGCATCCCTGGTTTTGAAGGTTCTCATTATCCATCCTGTCATTTTTCTAGCAGATGCGATTGCTACGGTGTTATGGTTCTTGAAGGTGAGATCCTCTGACATGATCACTCCCAGGTCTTTGACATTAGTTTTTCGCTCTATTGTGTAGTTGGAATTAGTTTTGTACTCCGATGAGATTTTAATTTCCTCACGTTTTCCGTATCTGAGTAATTGAAATTTCTCATCATTGAACTTCATATTGTTTTCTGCAGCCCATTTAAAGATTTGGTTTATGTCTGCTTGGAGTCTTGCAGTGTCTTCAACGGTAGACACTGTCATACAGATTCGGGTGTCATCTGCAAAGGAAGACACGGCACTGTGGCTTATATCCCTGTCTATGTCCGATATGAGGATGAGGAACAGGATGGGAGCGAGTACTGTGCCTTGTGGAACAGAGCTTTTCACATTAGCTGCCTCAGACTTTACTCTGTTGACTACTACTGGCTTCATATCAAGAAGCATAAATAACAGGAGTCCTCAGGTTATTCTTTAACTCTGTATATCGTTGGTTAGGCCTCATTTGGATTACGCTGCACAGTTCTGGTCACCGTATTACAGAATGGACGTAAATGCGCTGGAAAACGTAAGGAGAAGGATGACAAAGTTGATGCCATGTATTAGATTTTTTTTTTATGAGGGTAGACCGAGGGCCCTGAATCTACTCTCTAGAAAGATGTAGAATTAGGAGGATGTTATGACTGAGGTGCATAAAGGAAAATCAAGAATAAATAAAAATGATGCAAATAACGTTTTAAAAATATCTCACCAAGACAGGTCTTGAAATATTAGTTCAAGTTGGAAAAATTTAGATTTAGAAAGGATATAGGAAAGCATTGGTTTGGTAATAGAGTTGTGGATGAGTGGAACAAACTCCCGAGTACCGTCATTGAAGCTAAAATCTTGTGTAGCTTTAAAAATAGGTCAGAGAATTACATGTTCTTAATGCCCAGGTGCCAATTTACTGCTAGGCAAAGGCACCAGGTGTAAGAAGACACATTGAACAGTTACCTGTCTCTGACAGGAGTGCAGTCCAGCTCACGAGCTTCCCGTTTCAGTGGCGAGCAGTCAACACCCTCGGCCACACACATTCGCCCTGCAGGCAACGATGAGTATCAGTTAGAAATAAAGAAATGAAATTAATAAACATATGAAAAAAGTCAAACTTGGAACTGGAATATCACCACAACAGTAATGTACAACGTCTTAAAGCTACTACATCTTCAAGACGGATGGACTCATCACATCATCTTCGCCTTTCCATTGCTCCTGCTGTTTCTAGTTGCAATTGCCTCTGTATTTAACTGAAGAATTGTAATAATGTTGGTAGAATTAACAACAATATGTTAGATAAAAGAACACGAGTGCAACTAATGCGAAATTTTACTGCAGCAACGTTTCGCTCTCCAGGAGCTTTGTCAAGCCGTTACAAACAATACATAATATTTAAGATTTCTTCGGATTTTTAACCCCGGAGGGTTAGCCACCCAGGATAACCCAAGAAAGTAAGTGCGTCATCGAGGACTGTCTGTCTTATTTCCATTGGGGTCCTCAATCTTGTCCCCCAGGATGCGACTCACACCCAGGTACCTATTTGCTGCTAGGTGAACAGGACAACAGGTGTAAGGAAACACGTCGAAATGTTTCTACCCCGCCGGGAATCGAACCCAGGCCCTCCGTGTGTGAAGCGAGAACTTTTTCCAGCTAGGCCACGGGGTCACCTTGGACATGGACACAGAGGGTGTATATAAATATAGAGTATATACCTATATATATATATATATATATATATATATATATATATATATATATATATATATATATATATATAATAATAATAATAATAATAATAATAATAATAATATAATAATAATATTATTTTTATTTCGATGCAAGTTACAAGTATACATAGTTATTGGTAATTACAATTATAAAACTGTAATGCAAGGAGAGCCACTGACATGCCATGGCATTAGGGGCAGCTTATTCTTAAGACTTATTCACTAAGTACTTAATACTAGAGAAATTGATTGAGTTTATTCTAGTTATATATTATTTCAAATTACAATATGATTATACATACTATTAAAAGACAATACTAGAGAATTTTTACATTGGTTAGTATGGACTCGGGGTATGTCAAATAGTGATCTGTGTCTTGTGTCATGGTCGTGGGACCTATTAAGGTTGTTGAGGAGAATTTTGAGCGGAGGGTTGATATTAGCCTGTAGAGTTTTATGTATGTAGAAGGCACATGAATAGGTATGAATATTTTTACGGTGAGTAGTTTGAAAGTTCTGAATATAGGTGGAGTATGCTGTCTAGAGTGGGAATTTGTTATCATCCTGACTGCAGCCTTTTGCTGGGTTATGAGTGGTCTAAGGTGATTTAATGTTGTTGAGCCCCATGCACAGATTCCATAGGTTAGATAAGGGTAGATAAGTGAATGATATAGTGCAATGAGAGCTGGTTGTGGCACATAATAGCGTATCTTTGATAATATACCCACTGTCTTTGATATTTTCTTGGAAATTTGTTGTATGTGTGTTTGGAATTTAAGACTACTGTCAAGGTGGGTTCCTAGGAATTTTCCCTCTGTGAGTCTTGTGATGGGTGAACCATTGAGCGTTATGTTAAGTGGAACATTTGTAGCTTTGTTTCCAAACTGAATGAAGTAGGTCTTGTCAGTATTGAGAGTATGCTTATTTGTCTTCATCCATGTTGATATTTTCTGTAATTCGGCATTAACAGTGTTGGCTAGTATGACAGGATTTGGGTGAAAGAAGACATATGTTGTGTCATCTGCAAATAATATGGGTTTGAGTAGTTGTGATGCATTCGGTAGGTCGTTTATGTAAATGAGGAATAGGAGTGGCCCCAGGACACTTCCTTGAGGGACTCCGACTGTAATTTGTTGTGTGGAAGAGTTCTCTCCATTTGTGTACACGTACTGGCTTCTGTTGCTAAGGTACGACTTTAGGTAGTTGAGGGGGTGCCCAATACCATAGTGCGCTAATTTTGTGAGCAATAAATCATGGTCGACTGTATCAAATGCTTTGCGTAGGTCTATGAAAATTCCCAGCGGAACTTCTTTCTTCTCAAGTGCGGTGTATATTAACTCTAACATGTGTGTTATAGCATCGTTTGTGCTCTTGTTAGTCCTGAATCCAAATTGACAGGGGTTGAGTACATTGTGTGAGACGAGGTAGGAATAGATCTGTCTATGAATTAATTTTTCGAAGATTTTAGAAAGCAGTGGTAAATTTGAGATTGATCTATAATTATTCAAGTCAGTTTGGTCACCTCCTTTGTGGATCGGGGTGACCCTAGCTATTTTGAGAATTGATGGGAAGGTAGAAGATTCAATGGATTTATTGAATAATGCTGCTACAATTGGTGAGAGTACGTGTGAAGCTTTTTTGTACATAAAGGGTGGTAAGCTGTTTATGTCTCCTGCTTTGTTTTTAAGGGTGTTAATTATGAGCGAGACTTCAATTGAGTTGGTAGGAGCTAGGAATAGTGTATCTGGGTAGGTGTTGGTGAGGTAGTCTGTTGGACGAGTGTTTGAGGTTGGGATTTTACTCGCTAGAATCTTTCCTATGGTGGAGAAGAAAACATTAAGTCTGTTTGCTGTCTCAGTTGGTGAGAGTAAGGGTTCATCTGTTTTTGATAATTTGATGGTATTGTTCTTGGATATCTTTTTATTTCCTAGAATTGTAGATAGGGTTTTCCAGGTCTTTTTCATATCACCTTTTACGGTCTGGAGTCTGTTCTCATAATACAATTTTTTGGACCTTCTTATCAGGCTAGTAAGGATTGATGAGTAGCGTTTGGATTGTTCTCTGGTTATTAGACCCCTTCTGTATTGTTTTTTCGATACCTATATATACCCCCTGTGTCCCTATATTCTTTGTAAGGGCTTGACAAAGCTCCTGGAGAGCTGAACGTTGCCACAATTAAATGTCGCATTAGTTGCACTTGTGGTCTTTTACTTAACTGAAGAACTTACTGTGTGGGCGAAACATCTCCGAAATGAAATTACCAGAGTGCTGCACTTGGAACTGGACCGGGCCGCAGGGGCGTTGACCCCTGGAATTCTCTGCAGGTAAACTCCAGGTAAACTCCAGGTACTGTGTGTGAAGTCCGCCAAGCTTCATGTGATGCCGCTACCGTGTGAAGCGAGGTGTTTGTTTAATACAGATGTTTTCTGTCTTAAGCGAGGTGTTTGTTTAATATAGATGTTTTCTGTCTTAAGCGAGGTGTTTAATACAGATGTTTTCTGTCTTAAGCGAGGTGTTTGTTTAATACAGATGTTTTCTGTCTTAAGCGAGGTGTTTGTTTAATTCAGATGTTTTCTGTCTTAAGTGAGGTGTTTGTTTAATACAGATGTTTTCTGTCTTAAGCGAGGTGTTTGTTTAATATAGATGTTTTCTGTCTTAAGCGAGGTGTTTAATACAGATGTTTTCTGTCTTAAGCGAGGTGTTTGTTTAATACAGATGTTTTCTGTCTTAAGCGAGGTGTTTGTTTAATACAGATGTTTTCTGTCTTAAGCGAGGTGTTTGTTTAATACAGATGTTTTCTGTCTTAAGCGAGGTGTTTGTTTAATACAGATGTTTTCTTTCTTAAGCGAGGTGTTTGTTTAATACAGATGTTTTCTGTCTTAAGCGAGGTGTTTGTTTAATACAGATGTTTTCTGTCTTAAGCGAGGTGTTTGTTTAATATAGATGTTTTCTGTCTTAAACGAGGTGTTTAATACAGATGTTTTCTGTCTTAAGCGAGGTGTTTGTTTAATACAGATGTTTTCTGTCTTAAGCGAGGTGTTTGTTTAATATAGACGTTTTCTGTCTTAAGCGAGGTGTTTAATACAGATGTTTTCTGTCTTAAGCGAGGTGTTTGTTTAATACAGATGTTTTCTGTCTTAAGCGAGGTGTTTGTTTAATTCAGATTTTTTCTGTCTTAAGCGAGGTGTTTAATACATATGTTTTTTGTCTTAAGCAAGGTGTTTGTTTAATTCAGATGTTTTCTGTCTTAAGCGAGGTGTTTGTTTAATTCAGATGTTTTCTGTCTTAAGCGAGGTGTTTGTTTAATTCAGATGTTTTCTGTCTTAAGTGAGGTGTTTGTTTAATTCAGATGTTTTCTGTCTTTAGTGAGGTGTTTGTTTAATTCAGATGTTTTCTGTCTTAAGCGAGGTGCTTGTTTAATTCAGATGTTTTCTGTCTTAAGCGAGGTGTTTGTTTAATTTAGATGTTTTCTGTCTTAAGTGAGGTGTTTGTTTAATTCAGATGTTTTCTGTCTTAAGCAAGGTGTTTGTTTAATTCAATGTTTTCTGTCTTAAGCGAGGTGTTTGTTTAATTCAGATGTTTTCTGTCTTAAGCGAGGTGTTTGTTTAATTCAGATGTTTTCTGTCTTAAGTGAGGTGTTTGTTTAATTCAGATGTTTTCTGTCTTAAGCAAGGTGTTTGTTTAATTCAATGTTTTCTGTCTTAAGCGAGGTGTTTGTTTAATTCAGATGTTTTCTGTCTTAAGCGAGGTGTTTGTTTAATTTAGATGTTTTCTGTCTTAAGTGAGGTGTTTGTTTAATTCAGATGTTTTCTGTCTTAAGCAAGGTGTTTGTTTAATTCAATGTTTTCTGTCTTAAGCGAGGTGTTTGTTTAATTCAGATGTTTTCTGTCTTAAGCGAGGTGTTTGTTTAATTCAGATGTTTTCTGTCTTAAGCAAGGTGTTTGTTTAATTCAGATGTTTTCTGTCTTAAGCGAGGTGTTTGTTTAATTCAGATGTTTTCTATCTTAAGTGAGGTGTTTGTTTAATTCAGATGTTTTCTGTCTTAAGCGAGGTGTTTAATTCAGATGTTTTCTGTCTTAAGCAAGGTGTTTGTTTAATTCAGATGTTTTTTGTCTTAAGCAAGGTGTTTGTTTAATTCAGATGTTTTCTGTCTTAAGCGAGGTGTTTGTTTAATTCAGATGTTTTCTGTCTTAAGTGAGGTGTTTGTTTAATTCAGATGTTTTCTGTCTTAAGCGAGGTGCTTGTTTAATTCAGATGTTTTCTGTCTTAAGCGAGGTGTTTGTTTAATTCAGATGTTTTCTGTCTTAAGTGAGGTGTTTGTTTAATTCAGATGTTTTCTATCTTAAGCGAGGTGTTTGTTTAATTCAGATGTTTTCTGTCTTAAGCGAGGTGCTTGTTTAATTCAGATGTTTTCTGTCTTAAGTGAGGTGTTTGTTTAATTCAGATGTTTTCTGTCTTAAGCGAGCTGCTTGTTTAATTCAGATGTTTTCTGTCTTAAGCGAAGTGTTTGTTTAATTCAGATGTTTTCTGTCTTAAGCGAGGTATTTGTTTAATTCAGATGTTTTCTCTCTTAAGCAAAGTGTTTGTTTATATAAATGGTTTCTGTTATAATGAAGTGAGTTTTTTTTTTAATTCAATTGTTTTCTGTCCTGATTAAGCAGGTTATAAGTTAATGTTTTCTGCTTTCATTAAGCTGGTTGTTTGTTGAAAACAAATGTTTTCTCTCTCCCGACAAAGCGGAAATACAATTACATTGAGAGGGAAGCGCTAATCCCTGTAATTTTCACTGCTGGTGGAATTACATGGTGGCCAGTTAGACCAGCACCTGCACTCGCTCACACACATGAGTAGTAGACTTTATCCCAGAGCAGCTAATCCCTGAGCGGCTACCTTTTTTGGATGGGGGGCTCTGCCTCATCCATAAAAGGTTAATTCCCAGGAAGAGTTAGATATACATGAAGAAGGATGCAAAATCAATCAGACTCTCGTATTCCTAACGGAAGGATCAAGTGTACACTTTGAAAATTATAGTCATACTCATTCTAACGAATACATCAGTGTTTTTGATTTCGAATGCGAGTTGGATACCACTCTCCCTTCAGGCAAAATTGAGTCACGTCATAAATCCATTGCCTATTGTTATATTATATTTGATCGCACAGGTGAAATAGTCAGTGTGAAGAGTTATAAGGGTTAGGGTGCTTCTAATCATTTCATTTTAAATGTCAATGGTGAATGGACTAGGATAAAGAATAGAAGACAGTATCATGATATTAATATGACAGAGGAGGATAAAGCAAGATTTGATTCACAGAGCACTTGAGAGTTATGCGGTACCACCTTCCCAGACACCAAGAGCAAACATAGACACCATGATCACACATTAAAATTCAATAATTATATTGGTGCATATTGTGTTCGCTGCAATTTGCAGTGTAAGGATAAGAGTGAGAAATTATTACTTTTTTGTCATAACATGCCATATGATTTAGGAATAATTTTAAAGGAATTGCAAGTTGATACATATGAAATTGAGCTTCATTTGAAACAAGGACTCAAATTCTTGAGAGTGGATATAGGTAAATTAGGTTCCAAGATTCTCTGAGTTTAGTGAGTGGATCTTTTTCCAGTTTAGAATATCAAGGCAGGTAAATCATTGAAATATACTGAGGCTATTCTGAAAGATGTGCCCAAGGACGTGTTACCCTTATTATGTAAAGAAAAACAAGTCTTATGTTATGATTACATTGACACTTTAAGAAAACTTGATAAAACAAAATTACTGAGTAAAGAATTTTTTTTTTTAATTCTTTGAGAAATAGTGATATTAGCCAGGAGGATTATGACAATGCTTTGAAAGTATTTTGAGGTGGGAAAATGCAAGACTTTAGGAGATTATTTGATGTTGTATCTCAAGACAGATGATGGATTGTTAGCTGATGTCTTCATGGAGTGGCGTAAAACACTCAAAGATATTTACAAGCTCAATGTTAGTAGTAATTACTTAAGTTTGCCCTCTTTCAGTTGGGATGCATTTCTCTTAAAAACTAATGTGAAATTAGACATGTTATATTCCCATGAATTATATGATCTGATTAAAAGGAATCTCAGAGGGGAGTTAACATGTGCAGTTAATCAGTATACCAAAGCAGATAATCCCTTAATTAACCCTAGTTTTGATGTAGAGAGTGGGATGGGTACCCATATTTTATATCTAGATTTTAATTCTCTCTATGCCAGCGCTATGGTTGAAGCTCTTCCGCAGAATGGAATAGGAAAATTAACGAATGAGGAGAAGATTGCTTTCCTCAATGCTGGATTAATGTTTCGTGTGAGGGTGAAAAGGGATACTGGGTGGAATGTGATACCAAACCCGTGAACCCTGAGGGACCTAGACGCACACACGAACTTCCCTTACTATTATCACATGAATATAACAGAAGAGATGTTATCACCATGTTGTGAATCTGCTTTGAGAAATGAAGGTAGAAAGATTTCCCAATCTAATGCGAAATTAGTGGCTAGTCATATACCTCAGAAAAATTATTTAATCAGTCTAGAATTCCTTCAACTTTCAATGAAACTTGGGTTAGAGATCGAAAAGCTGCATGCAGTATATGAATATACTCAGTCAAAATTTTTAGAACCCTTCATAACAACCAACATCGCGCAGAGAACAGCGACACAATGTCCCATCAAGTCAAAAGCATTCAAATTAACCAATAATGCAATTTATGGGACATCATTACTTAATATCACAGAGTATGGTGAGACATATAGATTCATCAAGGATAAGAAAGCATTTGGTAAAGCCGCCAAAGATCCTTTACTAAAAAAATATCACACATCTGAATCAAGATAGAGTGATTTGCATATTCACCAAACCGAAATTGACTGTTAGACAACCTCTTCATCTCGGAGTTCAAATTCTTGAGATCGCCAAAAAGAAATTGTATAATTTTTGGTATAAAGTGTTTAAACAACATTATTGAGATGACGTAAGACTTTTGTATACCGATACCGATTAGTATAGTCTGAAATGCAAGGCTTTGTATACTGAATTAAAAAGAGAACCTTTGTTAGGATATATGGACTTTTGAAATTTCAGTCCTGATCATCCCTTGTATGATAATAGAAGGAAAGGAGAGCTAGGTTTATTGAAATCTGAAATGAGTGATTATAATATAAATGAATTAGTAGCACTGAAAGCAAAATTGTATTCTGTAAAGATAGCTGGAAGATCAAATACTGTCAGCAGAGCCAAGAGTATTCCATCACATTTCATGCCATTATTAACTCATGAAAGATAAAAGAATGTTTTGAGAAATGTAGATAAGGAATTATTCACTTGTAAGTCTATTAGTAATGTAAAAGGATAAATATGTACAGTAAAGATTAAAAAGAGAGGCTTGTCAGCCTTTGATGATAAACGGTATCACTTGGATACTAAGAAATCCTTGGCTAATGGTCACCCTGATATTCCAGCATCTAAACGTAGGAGATTAGAATGATCCCATTTTGAATGTTTCCCCTACGTTGTACATAATTTTATTTCGTGCTAGAGAAAATGTTAATGTATAACTGAAACGAGAAAAAAAAATTTGTTTTAACGAAAAATTGTATTATAAATTGTGTTGTATATGAAATTTGTTGAACTGGAAAAAAATGTGTAATATTCGTGTCATATTGTATTTACCGAAAATGTGTATATGAAAATGTAATGAAATTGTATTGTATTATTGAATATATAACGAAAGAGTGGAAAATTGTAATAAATGATGAACAAAAAAATGTGTATTAGTGTCATTAAACACGTGAGAAAAATTTGTTGTATTACCAGAAAATTGTGTGTAACAAATAAATGTTGAAAAAAAATGAAAATGTGTAATGCTTCACCTCTGATTTATAAACATATTGAGTGGAAAAATTGTGATATCTTAGGTATACATACCATTTGGTGGTAAAACCTTAAAGGGTACCGAGAGATCTAAAAGGTGGGAAACCACTTACCTCTTGATTGAAAAATGTTTACCACTTAAACCCCATAGGGAAAAGTTCAATAATTATGCTTACCTCTTGATTCAAGCTAATAGCATAATGGTGTTTAGCTGAGATCCAGGAGATAAATATGCCCTTATGAAAAAGTCAATATTAAGTCTAAATTTGTTTACCTTGATTGGATATGGCAGTTGAGATCCAGGAGATAAATCTAAGTCGAAGTACCCTCCAAGATATAACATTAATACAAAAAAAATTGAAAAAATGGGCAACCCTCAAACTAAATGCGAGGAGTGGGGGCGATCCGGGAGTAGGAGAAAGAGGGGGTGAGAGTAGGGGTAGAAAAAGGTGGGGGGGGTGAGAGTAGAGGGTAAAAGAGGTGGGGGTGAGGAGGGGGTTCTTGAAAAAAGGGAGGTGAAGGTCAAAAAAAGGGGGTGAGGAGGGGGTTTCTCGAAAAAAGGTGGGGGAAAGGAGAGGGGTTCTCGAAAAAAAGGGGAACTCGATGGGGACCACCGATACGAAAAAAAGTTTATAAGAAAAATGGGGGGTTCAAAAAAAGGGGACGAGCTCAATTTTCGAAAATAAATTGGGGTCAAACCTCCCACTAAAAATATTGGATATGGGGTTCCGCCCCCATCCAAAAAAGGTAACCACTCTGGGATAAAGTCTACTACTCACATGGTGTCATTCTTCACGAGGTATGATCACTGCAAGTGCTGATGATGGGGACCCATTTACATTGTCTACATGTAGTACAAAAATGGATATGTTCACTCTGAGAAGAAAAATGATAAATGAAGTTATCTTACCTGGATTGTAATATGTAGACCTCGCCGGGGCAGCCAGCAGCAGCAGCACCACCAGTACCGACACCACACCTGACATTCTCCACACTCTGGCAGACAACATAAATGACATATTTCAATTAGTTCAATCAACAAAATGTCAAATATTCAATTAAACAAAAAATAAAGGTTCATGTAATTCCGGCAACGACGGTCACACTGTGGTTTCAGGCCTACCACACATAATGTTAACTGAAGTGTGCTGTTAGTTTAGGCTGTGATGTAAACAGTTTCATGAAATGCGAGGCCTAAATAATTCACATGTTAAAGATCCACAGCTAAAAGAATAGTAGAAACATTAATGAATACAACTTAGCGTTAAGACAACCTTGGTAAAACAGTATATATATAATACAACTACTATAATAATAATTATTGTTGTTCTTGTTGTTGATGGTGGTGTTATACTGGAAGAGACAACGAAAAAAAGAAAATAGAATGAAGACAAAGTTTCTATTCATGGTTTGCTTTAATCCCAAGGAAACTGAGTGGGAGAAGTGGGAAACTCAGAGAGGAATAGACACAGGAAGGAAAAAGCTGAGGCAGTGATGGAAAACTTCATGGTCCAACATGTTAATGACAACACACTGCAATGAGGTAAGGACGAACCGACGAGACTACATCCAGTATTCTCCCTAAGTGAAGCAGGTATGAGTATAGAGAAAATGGGAAAGAGGGGAACCTCTTGGAGCTAGTGCAAGTACTAACTTACACTTCAGCTACCTTGTGAAGGTAGGGATAGGAGGAAGAAAGAACAAAGGAATGAAAAAAAAAGACTGTAGTAGAGGAAAATACTCAAGAATGACAGATTTTTCTAAAAAAATTATAATGGGATCAGAAGGAAATCAATTTATGAGATGATGGAAAGATTACTGAAAATTTGAAGATATTCTGGGAGGTTACAAATAGATTTGTATCAGTAAGATGAAAGGGAATTTTAATCATAGCACCTGCCCATTGTTTAACAAAGAAATACAGCAAGGCAAAGCCTATGAGTAAAGATTTTTTTAGATTTTTGCCACCTAAGTGGCTAGTTTATTGTGCACCCCATATCCATCCTGTGGACGGTAGCACAAGAGCATATGGATACACGAAAGGCCTAGGCACTAGGCCCCAAAGGGGTTAACAATATGAGTAAAGGGGCATGGAAAACATAGAGAAAAAGGACAGCAGAGAACAGGGAGCAAAGTAGAAGAGTTTTCAAGAATTATGCAAGGATGAGAGGAAGCAGGTAAACAATTAGACAATGACATTGCAGCAAAGGCTAAAACAAAGCCTAAACTGCTGTATAATCTCAAACGACAAAAATACTTGTGTGGAAAATATGGGTATTTTCCCAAACGTTATACTGGATAAACTTTCCAATGTGAATAGATATTAATGTGTTGCTGTTGGTTTAAAATTTAACTGAGTGTAAAAGAGAACCAACAGAGAAGCTCTGCACATGCGCCGGGTCCTAGAGGGGACCACTTGGGGCATAGGCCGAAGCGTGGGGAGGCTCTCTTTGTCAAGTGGTCGTCGGCGCGGGTTTAATGGCATTGGCGGTGGCTAATAATCAATCGACGCGATTCGGCCAAAACCTTGATACTAGTTAGCGCTTCGTAATATGAAGTGACGGGATTAATCTTAGTGAATGATGCGGGACGTTAAGTCTGGGAAATCATTGTATTAGAATGGTAGAAGGGGAAGGAAGTTTGAAGCGCCGAGTTGGGGCGACGCGCGACGCCGCCATGATGAAAGTGAACAAGAGTCATCATTTCCATCTCAACTCATCGATTTTGAACCTTAATGGATCGACTACTAACGAATGTAAATTAGTGGGACATTAAACCGTCATGTGAACTGAAGGGAAATTGGTGATGTTAATATCATGAGAGAGAATGAGCGCAGTGATACTCGGTGCCATTCTCCTACTGACCAAATCTTAACCTCACACTCCTGCCCCGAGGATTGTAGAGGTGTTAAGGGGCCAAGACTCCTTAATCGGGACAGCCCAAGTGACACCATCATCCTGCTGGCAGAATAACCGTGTCTACCGAGCAGGACATTGAAACGAGGGGGAACAAACAGCCAAAGGATGCGACCTCCTCACCCACAGTTAAGTAACCTTTCTATTTATGACAGACTGATACTGGCCAGTTAGGTATGTTATAATAGTACAGGTATTGTGGGTGTGTCAACGATCTCCAGTGACCATCAATAATATTGGGTAAGTGATGGTCTTATCGTGTTGGTGTATGTACTCTCTTCCCCCCTCCTTCTAATCAGTTCATTTACATATACAGTCCACAACTATTGTAGCATCGTACGTACTGGTGCGATCTACTCTAATTTATAAAACTGGTCTAGGATAGATGTGCCTAGAGCGTGTGAGATAGGAGGAAACACTCTGGGCGACCGGGAGTGGTTTAAGTTTTCTTACACGCTCACGGGGGTAACTGCGATAAATAATATTGGCGGTCACCTCCCGTTGAGATTATTTGTATGTAAGTATTGGTGAGGCCCATACAGGTAACTCATAATTCCCCACAACCTGTAAGGGATCAGGTAATAAGACAGAGGGAGGTGAACTAGCAAAGGATAAGAGGGAGGTACGCCAAAAATAAAAAAATGAGCAAAAAGTTAAAGAGGTTGTTAAGTCAAACTGGACCAAAGAAGTCCCTGGTGGGCGAAACGAATCATCAGACTTATTGAAATATTAGTTATCCCTGAGAAAGAGCCATTACGTGGTTGCCTGTTTTTTTCTTCCCCAATATTTTACCTGGAGTATACCTGGAGAGGATTTCGGGGGTCAACGCCCCCGCGGCCCGGTCTGATGCCAGGCCTCGTTGTTATATAGGGGGGTAAAGAATCAGAAAGGGTAATAATGGGAATAAGCAGAATAGGGGAGTAAAGGAAGGAGTGGGAGGGAAGGATGTAGGTAGGTAGGTAATGTGACAGGTCAGTGGTGACCACAACGACCCTCTCATTAACTCTACACTACTCACTACCGTATACCTCGCCCACTCTTCACTCACTCCACCTTATATAAATAAAATAAGGTAAAAGAATAAAAAATAATGGGGACAGTGAATATTACTATTCCACTCAAACACAGTTTATTATTAAGTCCTGTACATTAATATATTTGGGAACAGGAGATCACTGTTGGGTTTAAATATATGGAGATTGTACATAAGCAGTGAGACAAGGATTACAATTTAACTGACGAAACGGAATATTTACTTACAATAAGTTCAGAGGGACAATTCACCTTAGGAACTCAGACTCCAGCCACATATCACAAAACCTCCACAGCACGAACACTGCTCCAAGCCAGTACTCTGCCCAGTGTCTCCAACAGTCTCCACCACTCACCAGCAGCCCTTCTCCCAGAGCTCTGCACACAGGCAGCAGCTCTGTTCGAATCTCGTGACCAGAGCTCTGCACACAGGCCAGAGCTACACCAGAATCTCTTCTCTAGCTGATTCCTAGAAGTTATATCGTCCTGCCTGCATCCCCCTTAACCCCAGGTTTTGGGGGTCAACCCTCCATAGGGCATACACCACGTGTGTTAAGACCTGATGCCTACAGTTATCACACAAAGGGTAGATTTCTCGAACAATGACATCTGAGACATCCGGCGCCAGGAGTATTTCCATATTTATAACACCTCACTGCCAAGGCAAGGGCTGTGACAATTTACACTGGTTAGCTAGGCCTCCTTTTTGACCTCGCAAGCACATTTGACCTACATCACATCGTGATGGATCAGGGTCTGATCAACCAGGTTGTTACTCCTGGCCACACGCAAACTGACGTAAGAGCCACAGCCCGACTGGTCAGGTACTGACTTTAGGTGCCTGTCCAGCGCCTTCTTGAAGAGAGCCAGGGGTCTATTGATAATCTCCCTTATGTATGCTGGGAGGCAGTTGAACAGTCTTTGGCTCCTGACACTTATAGTGTTGTCTCAGTGTATTCGTGGCGCCCCTGATTTTCACTGGGAAAATGTTGCATCTCCTGCTGAGTCATTTGCTTTCCTAGGGAATAATTTTCGTGTGCAAGTTTGGTACTAATCCCCCTTGGATTTTCCAAGTGTATATTATCATGTATATTTCTCGCCTGCGTTCCAGGGAATACAAATCAAGGGACTTCAACCATTCCCAGTAATTTAGGTGCTTTACCTTTTTCGGATTGGTCAGCGACTGCAATACATTTACTTGATAATGTGTTACTGACTTCTATGCAAACGTGTTTGCACAATGCTTGTAATCATTTTTGCATCCATTGATAACCGTTTTCTTTCCCTTATCTATTCTATGATTCATTTTATTATTCATTTACCCATCTACCGACATATATTTCTAAATATCTGAATCAATGATTCTCAGCCAGTAGTCCATAAATCACTGGTGGTCCATGGAGACTTTCCTTGGTGATCCACGAGAACATTGTCCATAGTCGCACGGCGTGACCAGGAGCTGCTGTCCGACTTGCATTTCCCCACCATTCCCATACAGTAGTACCTTAGGTTAGCACAACCTTGCTTCTACACTGAGCGTCAGCGTTGCTGCCGTCGTCGTGCTGAGTGACTGCTGTGTCGTGATTATAGTTTCTACTGTACAGCCAAGCTAACTCCTTACGTCTTTGTCACTTTCTGAAGCAAAGATTATTCTCTGTTCTCAGTCAAGAACATTAATTACATTTTAACAAGTTAGGAATTGATCTTGAAAACGAGATTCCACCAACTGACCAGCAAAACTCCATCTTGAAAGGTGTCACCTCATCTTGTAGATTATTTGGAGCAGAAGCTCCAGCGGAAGCTCCAGCGGAAGCTCCAGCGGAAGCTTACTGTACTGTTGCATACAAATTTGCACAGGCCAAGAAGCCTTATGCGATCGTAGAACAACTTGTGTTCCACTGTGCCAAAGAAATGGTGCGGCTTATTCTTGGCGAGGAAGAAGTTGAATGAGATATCTGTCTCTAACAACACAATATCAAGACGGATATATGAGATTTCGCAGATCAGTGCCCAAGTTGTGCATTAATAAAGAATTCCCCATTGTTTGCCATACAGTTACCACCACAAAGGCTAAGGATGTGTTCGAAATTGCTGACAATTTCTTTGAAGAACATGGTTTGGATTGAGTCAATCTTATGGGTGTCAGCAGTGCCATGCCGTGCTCAAGATCAGGCTTTCAAACATTGGCGAAACAGCACACTCCATAGGGAAGCATTGGCATCGAAAACATTGCCGGAACAACTGAGCATCGTTTTCAAAGGGTTGATGAAGGTTGTCAGTAACATTCAATCATCGGATGTGAACATTAGGCTCTTCAAAAGATTTCGCCAGGACATGGGTTCCAGCTTTGATGTGTTGCTTTCTACAAGTTGTACGGTGGCCGTCAGCACTGAACGTACTCAACAGAATTTTTCAATTGAGAGAAGAGTTGGATCTATTTCTCACGGAAAAGAGAAATTCCGAAATATGTTGACGCAGTCAAATCTACAACTTACGTATCTTTTTGATATTTTTAGAATTTTGAACAAATTGAATCTTCAGCTCCAAGGAAAAAATGCAAATCTGATTTCTCACCAAGGCATCATCAAGGTTATTATTGACAAATTGGAAATCTAGATCATAAGAGTCAAAGGCAATAAATAATCTGATTCAATTTTCAGGTGTGGATGTCGTGCTCGAGGAAAACAAAACCATTCGTTGCAAATTCTCGATCATTTACTGAAGCGACGAAACGAATTCCAACGATACTTTCGAAATAGTGGAATCCATTCACAACAAATGTTATTAATGTTCCTTGGATCCGAACAGTGGCATGAAGAGGTCTGGTGATGCCCGGGGCCAACTCCTTGTTTGTATGCCCCAAAGACTCCTTGATTGTATGCCCCAAATCACTATCTTATTTCCCTCTCTAATTGGATGCTCCCCTTTCCATTTGGATGCCCGGGGCCACCGCCCCTTCGCCCCCTTTCCCTCTGCACGTCACTGGATCTGAAGAATGATCTGACGGCTCAAGACGTGTACCAGCAGTCGACAATGATGAAATTTTGCGCCAGCATGACTGGGAGTTACCCAGATCTGTCTGTACTTCCAGTCAGATTTCATTTGCTCTTTGTATCAAATGCAGAGGTCTGAACAAAGGCTCAGACCTATGCAACACAATTGTCCTCAAAGATTTGTTAAGTTATTCCATGAATTAAGGAAAGATCTTAGACTTCACCTTATGAAACAGACAAAGTAAATGCGATAGTAATTATGGACAAGGTACATTATAGTGGAAAAATGAGCATATTATTAGGAGACAGGTGTGAGAAATTACCTGCATGAGGTTTACAGGGTATTACCTGAATTATTACGTGTAAGTAATTTGGGTGAGGTAAGTGGGACTTAGCCACAGTAGGTCACAGGACTATACTTCTTCGATGCTCGCTCCTTCACCACTCTCACAAAAAAAGTTTGACTTTACATTAAATTAATTTTTACAATATTAAACATTAATACCAATAATGGTAAATTATAAAATAGTGTGGACTGTATGAAAATTAAAGGAAACGATCTCCAGAAAGGATTAATGGGAACACTAATACACACAGACAGGGTAAGAATTTTCTAATTGACACCAGGCACACATGTACCAAAAGTTAGATCATTTGGAAATTTATACAGTATTACCACTTACCATTTATATTGTAGTTGGATCACCCCACAACACTTACCTAACAAATAGAATCCTACTGGTCAGCGAGAAATCTAAATGAAAGGACTAATGGCGTACATACTGGATGTGTTGCATGGCGACACCTCGTTATTTCCACTTTCACCACCTAATTCTAGAGGCCCCAAAAATTCTCTGTCCCTATTCTACAACAGGGGATATTCCAGTACTTATTAATTATAGTTTGAGGCCGATCCATTCAATTATGGCCTTGATGATGCGGGATTACTAGACAATTTCACCACAACCAGTTCTCACATATTAATTTACTATGGCGTCCTCTCTCCCCTGTATCACTCCGCGGCCGCTGCAAATCAGCATCACATTATCATATTTTTTTCAAATTTACACATTCTGAACTTAGGAAAATTAAAAACTTTCCACACAGGTGTACTTATGTGCCCATTAACTTCCTTCATGCTCCATCACTCCAATGTGACAGTCAGTCTTGCATTACTCAGCTCTCTACTTTAATCAACTTGTTCTCTTCAGAGTACATTTGCAGTTTCCTTCATTTACACACTCTTCCAGTCTACTCCGCTATTTTCTACAACTACTCTCCTTAATACTCTAAATGTACCGTGTCATTAAAGCAATCGTAACAATTCTCACTTTATACCAAATTCAATATATTTTAAGACCACAACTCAAGTATTAACTTCCACAACCTCATCTTCAGACATACTGAACAATATTTTTTTCACAGCTTTCAGTAACTTACGACTCATTGCATGCATCTGCAACACCACTCACAGCACTCCACTCATTGCATGCATCTGCAACACCACTCACAGCACTCCACTCATTGCATGCATCTGCAACACCACTCACAGCACTCTCCTGTCAGCCATACCGTATATATCTTTCCAGATTCATTACTGTAATGAGCAGCTACTTTCCTTTATCCAAATTCAATTTTTTGTTTGTTTCTTTTATGCAGTACACAAATGGTAGCACACTCAGCTCACACTTTGAAGAACATGGTTCAATCACCGGTACAGGTGGAAACATTGGGGCATGTTTCTTTAAGACACCTATTGTCCTTGTTCACCTAGCAGTAAGTAGGTACCTAGGTGTTAGCCGACTGGTGTGGGTCGCACCCTGGGAGACAAAATTAACCTAAGTTGCTCGAAATGCTCTGCATAACCAGGGGCTTTCTATATACTAGTATGTCATTTATGCCAACTATGGTCTATATTAATTGTATTATGTACTACTTATAGAAATAAAGATTATTATTATTATTATTATTATTATTATTATTATTATTATTATTATTACTACTAGTATGCAATGCTAAAATATTCACTTCACTTTGTAAATCCACATTACTACTCTGCAATTATACTTTCTGTCATTATCATCAATCTTTTCGTAATTATATATTTTGTCATACACTTAACGAGGCAGTTTTCTTTCTGCATGACTAGTTGATGGTCCAGGTTGGATCGAAACGTCGTCAGAAATTTCATTCATTGTGAATCTCTATTACCCTCTTTTAATATAAAAAGTAACTAAATGGTTATAACTGATAATTTTTAAAGGGGTGGACCGGTAAGCCAGTGGAAGGCCTCGGTCAAATTTCCAAAAGCTCCAACGGCGGGTCATCATCTGACTAAGACCCGCGTCAGAAAAATGTTTCCTGACGGACCTTACCCTCTTTTCCCAATGCACAGAAGTTATAAAAAAAAATTGTTGAGAAATGCTTAAACACTCTGTATCGTGTCTGGGAACTTACTTCAGTCACAAAGTATTTTAAGATGAAGCAGAGGTTGTTGTTGTGTCTGCCGTGGCTGTGGCTGGTGTGAGGAGTGCCCGGGTGTGAGGAGTGCCCGGGTGTGAGGAGTGCCCGGGATGCCCTGGTCTTCCTTGCTCACACCCACTCTACTTCCCCGCATCCTACTGCTGCACAAACTATCGTACTTTGTTAAAGTAGTTCCTTAACTATAAACCAAGAGTACATCATTTATTATAGTCATCTGAAAAGATGTATAATTGCATTGACACTAGTAAAGTTATAATGTATACCGGTAATTGTGCACGTACCATCAAGGACCTTCCTTATTAGGTCGAGTATCGATAAGCTGCGACCTTGGGGTTATGCCACTGACTACAGTGTCAGCTGTACGATGCTCCTTCCAACGTTTGTTACTATGGGATCTAATACTGCGTTGCAACCTGTAAGACATCACAGTAGCTGTCCCAGGATGAAGTGTCGCATTTATCCCTAGGAACCGATTCTCTCGTGACTATAAATCCGAGTCCATTAGTACTATATTACAGGTGCAGGTATATATATATAGTATATATTTACCAGACAACAACATGCGTATTAAAGATTTATAAATGTACATACTCCTGGCAGACGGCCACGTCCCTCATGCCTACTTCCCAGAAATTATATATTTTATTAAATGAATGTCGTTGCCACTATTTATTTGTTACTAATAATCAGTAAACCAAATTAGTTTTAGTTTGTTTGGTTTAAGCTTAAAACATGCCGACTACATAATTCACTTGTCTACCTGGAGGGTATTCCGGGGATCAACGCCCCCGCGGTCCGGTACATGACCAGGCCTCCCGGTGGATCAGGGCCTGATCAACGAGGCTGTTACTGCTGGCTGCACGTAGTCCAACGTACGAACCACAGCCCGGCTGATCCGGCAATGACTTTCAGTATCTGTCCAGCTCCCTCTTGAAGACAACCAGGGGTCTATTGGTAATTTCCCTTATGGCTGGTGGGAGGCTGTTGAACAGTCTTGGGCCCCGGACACTTATTGTTTTCTCTTAGTGTACTAATGGCGCCCCTACTTTTCATTGGGGGTATGTTGCATCGCCTGCCAAGTCTTTTGCTTTCGTAGTGAGTGATTTCTGTGCGTTACTGTGTACGAACCCCCATGACATGTGTGCAGATTAGGGACCAGTTCCTGTAGGATTTTCCAGATGTAGATTATGATGTATCTGTGGAAAATATTGGTATTTTCCGAAAGTTGTAATTGATAAACTTTCCAATATGAATAGATATCATTGCTGTGTTGTTGTTGGCTTAACATTAACTGAAAAGAACCAACGAATTCACACGCATGCGCGAGATGCCTGGGCAGCTGGGCAGGGAGGCGGCATAGAGGGGAATAGGCCGAGAGTGAACTGGGAGCCTACCGACCCGATCAGGTGATGGGATGGCCTGTCGAATTTGGAGATTCCGCCCACCAAATCGGATTTAATTACCTCCTTTCGTAATGTGGAGGAATATCCAGTGACGGGGGGAATATCAAGTGGGACAATCGGTCCAGGAGGTCCAGTAATAGGACAATAATTGTGAAATAAGGTGGGCCGCCGGCGTGTGACGCGGTCATAGGCCTATTTGAACTGAGTGAAATAACCATACGGCAGGATAAAGTCGTAACCCTGATGCAGGGGAGTTCATCTTAGAAGAGACTGTAATATATTCGATGAACTGTGGGAAATGGTGAATGTAGTGAAACCGAGTTGTAAATAATCAGGGGTTGATTGTAGCGACCGGGTCTGGCTTGGGTACGCCATACCCCGACCGCCATATTGGATGTGATTGAAATGAACTAACATATCGCAAGTTATCTACTCGAAATTCAAGTATCGAGACTGTGAATGTGTATAAACTAGTGGGGCATTAAGCCAGGATACACGTAATATGTAAAGTTATATGTATAAACAGTACAAACGGTCGGATTAGTGAGAGGATCTGATTCGCTACCCCGACCAACCACATGTTAACTAACGCTCGGTCTCGTGGGCGTATAAGAGTGTACGGAAATTAACCTTCCTTGACTCGACGAGACAGCTAACACCATCGCGATCGAATCAGATCGCAGGAGGACGCCAACAACGGACGACTCCCTCATCTAAAGCTAAGTACTCTGTTGTCGACTTTGTTATTGGCCAATGATATTGTTACGCACAGTAGATGTACTTTAGCTAGGTCAACGATCTACGATACACCGCTATGATGCTGTTAATTAGGTGAGTGTTGGTCATGTTAATTGAACTATGTGTTCTCTACCTCTTCTCCGTGTGATCAGTTGTTCAACAACCAATACAGTCCACTTAAATTTAACGTAATATAGCTATAATAAATGATCTTCTCAGATTTATTTATACTGGTCCAGAGTGCAGTGGGCTTACGAGAATATTGAAGGTACCCCCTCGGTGCGGCCAGGAACGGGTAAAGTTCTCACATACCTTAAAGGGAATGACTGCGGTAAAATTTATACGAGTCGGTCATCTCCCTGGGAGTTTGTTTATTGCTAGTGGCGGTGTCCCAGATAGACTTATCTCTCACAATTCCCCACAGTATCTCTCTCGCCTGCGCTCCAGTGAGTACAAGTCAAGTGCTTCCAAGCATTCCCAGTAATTAAGGTGTCTGACGGAATTTATATGTGCAGTAAAGGTTCTCTGTACATTCTCTATCTACGATTTCACCTGACTTGAATGGAGATGTTAATGTACAGCAATATTCCAGCTAGAGAGAACAAGTGATTTTAAAAAAAGATCATCATTGGCTTGGCATCTCTTGTTCTGAACGTTCTCATTATCCATCCTATCATTTTCCTCGCAGATGTGATAGTGGCACTGTTGTGATCCTTAAAGGTGAGATCCTCAGACATTACCACTCCCAGGTCCTTCACATTACTTTGCCGCTCTATTGTGTGATTAGAGTTTGAAGTATACTCAGTTCAAGCTATTATTCCCTTCAGTTTTCCATAACGGAGTAGTTTGAATTTGTCTTCATTGAGCATCATATTGTTCTCCGTTGCCCATTGGAAAACTTGGTTTATATCTTCTTGGAGATTTGCCGTGTCCTCAATGGATGACACTCTCATACAGATCCTAGTATCGTCTGCAAAGAATGATTCGGTGCTATGGTTCACATCTCTGTCTATGTCTGATATGAGGATGGGGGACGAGTATTGTGCCTTGTGGAACAGAGCTCTTCACTATGGCAGCTTCCGATTTAACTCTGTTTACCACTACTCTTTGTGTTCGATTGGTTAGAAAGTTGAAGATCCATCTGCCTTCTTTGCCAGTTATCCCTTTAGCACGCATTTTGTGTGCTATTATACCATGATCGCACTTGTCAAAGGTTTTTGCAAAATTTGTGTATACTACATCTCCATTATGTTTGTCTTCCAGTGCATCCAATACCATATCATAGTGGTCCAGTAGTTGCGAGAGGCAGGAGAGATCTGCTCTGAACCAATATTGTCCTGGATTGGGCAACTGTTGGGAATTCAAGTGGTTTGCAATCCTGCTGCTTAGAACTCTTTCAAAGATTTTTATGATGTGGGACGTTAGAGCTACTGGTCTATAGTTTTTAGCTATTGCTTTGCTGCCACCTTTATGGAGTGAGGTTATATCTGTTGTTTTTAGTGACTGTGGAATCTCGCCTGTGTCTAAGCTCCTTCTCCATAGCATATTTAGGGCCTGTGAGAGGGGTTTCTTGCAGTTCTTAATGAACACAGAGTTCCACGAGTCTGGGCCTGGGGCTGAGTGCATGGGCATGTCGTCGATGGCTTTCTCAAAGTCTAGTGGAGTTAGTGTTACGTCAGAAATTTGGCATACATTGATAGGGTTTTGAGCCTCATTAATGAAAAAAATATTTGGATTATCGATCTTTAGACATCTTTAGACTGATTAGTGACTCGCTGAACACAGAGTCGTATTGAGATTTCAGTATCTCAGTCATTTCTTTGTTGTCATCTGTGTAAGATCCGTCTTGTCTGAGCAGGGGCCCTATACTAGGTGTGGTTTCTGCCTTGTTTTTGCCGAATGAAAAGAAATATTTCAAATTTCTTTTAATTTCTCTAGTAGCTTTTAGTTCCTCCTGTCTCTCCTGGATCCTGTATGAGTCCTTTAACTTAAGCTCAATATTTTCCACTTCCCTGGTTAGCGCTTCCTTCCGTGTTTCAGATAATCTAGCATTCTTGAGGAGCTCAGTGATTCTCCGCCTTCTCCTGTATAGGGAGCGTCCCTCTCTCTCCAGTTTACTTCTTCTCTTTTTTCTTAGGGTAATATGCCTTGAACATACTTCAGTTACCAGGAAGTTGATCTTTTCAAGACACTGGTTAGGGTTCATGTTATTGTTATTTAAGACATAGTTTACCTGGTCCCAGTTAATGTTCTAGTTATTGAAGTTGAATTTGGTGAAGGCTCCCTCTGTGAATGTAAGTCTGGACTTCGATTAGATTGTGATCTGAATTAGTTGTTTTTTATATTATTATGTTTCTTACCAGGTCTTCATTATTTGTGAAAATAAGGTCAAGTGTATTCTCCAGTCTCATTGGTTCCTTTATCTGTTGGCTTAGGGTGTGTTTGTTGCAGAAATTCAGCAGCTCGTGTGTGTGTGACTTCTCATCTGAGCTGCCTCCAGGGATTATTTCTGCTACAACATTATTTGCTACATTCTTCCATTTTGTATGTATTAGATTGAAATAACCAAGCAGCAAGATGTTTAGGGATGGGGTTGGAAGGCTTTCCAGACAGGAGTCAATTTTCAATAGCCGTTCCTCGAACTGTTGGAAAGTTGCATCCGGTGGCTTATATACAAGCACAATGACTAAGTTTTGGTTCTCGATCTCTATTGTTAGAACTTCAACTAAATCATTTGTGGTGTTCAATATCTCCGTGCAAATAAGCGACTTTTTGACATACAGGCCAACCCTCCCTTGTTGCCTGTTCTTTTTGTCGCATCTGAAAAGGTTGTACCCAGTTATCTATATTTCATTCTCAAAGTAATCTTTCGCGTGGGTCTCTGTGAAGGCTTCAAACATTGCATTTGACTCCCATAGAAGTCCACTGATGAAACGTATTTTGTTGTTGGTAGATGGCTTAAGGCCCTGTATATTAGCAAATATAAATGAGTTCGTGTTGCGTGTTTGTTGGGGAGATATTGTTGATGGCATCAGAAGTTATGGTTCTGGAGAGACATGGGGGGGGGGGGCCAATGGCTGTGCCTCCAGTCCAACAAGGCTGCAAGGTGATGAACTATTTTGGTTATTTTTTCAATTTTCTCTCTTCGTTTCCTGCCACTAAAAATCACTTGGAGTGTTGTCGTAACTACAGTTTACAGTTTAATATCTTTATTATGCACCCCATACCCATCCTGTGGGCGGTAGTCAAAAGATTACAGAGGTACATAATTGGTATAGAGACTGGACTCCAAAGTTTTGATAGCTGAACAAGTTACAGCGGTAATGAACTAGAGCTGGTCACACTCATGACAAGTTACAAAGGTAATGAGCTCCAGGTAGAGCTGGTCACAATCATGACAAGTTGCAAAGGTAATGAGCTCCAGGTAGAGCTGGTCACACTCATGACAAGTTACAAAGGTAATGAGCTCCAGGTAGAGCTGGTCACAATCATGACAGTTACAAAGGTAATGAATCATAAACACGTCCATACATGGTTACAATCATGAACAAATGACAGAGTAATGAGCAATATTCTAGGGAATGCATCCATTGCCCCAACAACAGATGTTGCAAGGTGCCTGTCCCTCTTCGGCAGGACAGCCAGACAGCCATTGCAAACAGCAGCAGGTTGCGCCAGGATCTGCTGCTTGCAGGAGCACCATCGCTAGCAGCCCGAGGGAGAGCAGCCCGAGGGAGAGTAGCCCTAGGGAGAGCAGCCAGAGGGAGAGCAGCCCTGGGGACGTGTCAACTCGTGACGTCACAGGTAGCTAGGGATCCTAACTATAATACAGCTGGTATTATGATATACTACACAAGTATAATACATAGCAGTTCAGTACACTACTGACATGTACACAAATATCTAAAATAATTAATTAACTTCCTAATATAAAGATTACCTGGAGTCGATTTCAGGCGGTTATCGCCCTCGCTTCTTTTCCGTCCCTAGACCAGGTCTCCAAGATGATGGTCTGATCAACCAGGCTGTAGGTGCTAGCCGCTCAAAGCCCGGCTGGTCAGAAACTCACTTGGGGAACTTATCAAGTTCCCTCTTTAAAACAGCCAGGGGTCTGTTGGTAATTCTCTTTATGTATGAAGGGAGTATGTTGAAGAGTCTTGGTCCCTTTACATTTACTAAGCTCTCTCCTTATGCACTCATCGCTTCCCTGCTTTTCATTGAAGGTATTTTGCATTGTCTGCCGAGCCTCTTGCTTTAATATAAAGCGATTTCAGGTACAGTATGATAAAACTTTCAGTATACCGTAGAATCATTGATGAGAATTCTAAGCACTTCTCAGTATATAAACACACATACAAACAATATATATATATATATATATATATATATATATATATATATATATATATATATATATATATATATATATATATATATATATATATATTATATATATATATATATATTATATATATATATATATATATATATATATATATATATATATATATATATATATATATGTCGTGCCGATTAGGTAAAACTGGTCAATTAGCAAGAACTCATTTAAAATTAAGTCCTTTCTAAAATTTTCTCTTATACGTTTAAATATATATATTTTTCATTTGTGTTAATGTAAAAATTTATAATTTTGTACCAAGAGAAACTTTGAAAACCTACCTAACCTTATTATAATAATAATAATAATAATAATAATAATAATAATAATAATAATAATAATAATAATAATAATAATAATAATAATAATAATATTTTTATTTGGACATGATACAAAGAATTACATTTGGTTATTGAGATTACATGAGGTGTACATGCCAAAAGCCCCTAGTATGCAGGGCATTTTGGGCAGACTTAAAATTAACTTAAAACTAAATTGTAAGAATTTTTGTAGATAGTATACAATGAGTAAAGGTGAGTATTTAAGCTATGAAATTTGAACATAGTTTTATACTTTTGTCTTCATTATAAAATTAATTAAATCAGATTAAACAAATTAAAGCAATAATAATAAAATAATAAAAAGTTATGGTTGATAATTTATAAAATAAGTAAAGTTGCATATCTAAGTTATAAAGTTTGAATATAAGTTGAGCATATCAATTAATTGTAGCAATTTATTGCAGCAATGCAACTAATTGAGTGAGATAACAATTTAAAACAATTAATTGCATTGCAGTTAGTTTACGTGGTCATTATAATGTAAGTGTTGTGGGAATAATTAGCTAAGTATGTATTATTCATAACAGGTTTTACATTCATTCATTCGTTCATTCATACATTACATTGAATTGATTAGTCAGGTTTTACGTTAAGTGATTATTCTACTTTGCTGGGAATGGTTGATATGGAGCAATTAGCTTTGGGTAAGAAGGTGGTTTTTTAGCATCGTTTTGAATTGGGGTACAGGTAGGGTTTCTTTGGCAATGACAGGTAATGAATTCCAAATTTTCGTGCCTTTTATGTGCATTGAGTTTTTACATAGTGTTAGGTGGACACGGGGAACATCGAGGAGTGATCTGTGTCTAGTGTTATGGTCATGTGTCCTGTTAAAATTAGTAAGGAGAAGTTTGAGTGGTGGGTTAATATTTGCATAGAGTGTTCTGTGTATGTAATAGGCACAGTAAAAAGTATGGATATCTTGTATAGTGAGTAAGTTTAGGTATTTGAATATTGGTGGAGTATGTTGCCTGGAGTGAGAATTTGTTATCATTCTAACTGCTGCCTTTTGTTGTGTTATTAGTGGTCTGAGATGAGTTATTGATGTAGAGCCCCATGCGCAGATTCCATAGGTGAGGTATGGGTAAATGAGTGAGTGATATAGGGTAAGGAGAGCTGGTTGTGGAACATAGTACCGTATCTTGGATAGTATTCCCACGGTCTTTGAGACTTTCTTGGAGATTTGTAGTATATGTGTCTGAAATTTGAGGCCACTGTCAAGATGTATTCCTAAGAATTTTCCCTCTGTGAGTTTTGCGATAGGGGACCCGTTTATCATTATGTTAAGTGGTGCGTTTGTAGCTCTGTTCCCAAACTGGATAAAATAGGTTTTATCAATATTGAGAGTAAGTTTGTTGGTCATCATCCAGGTAGATATTTTCTGCAATTCAGTATTTGCAGTGTTGGCTAGTATGTCTGGGCTTGGGTGCGAGATAACGTATGTAGTGTCATCTGCAAAAAGTATGGGTTTGAGTAGTTGAGATGCATTTGGTAGGTCGTTAATGTAAATGCGCAATTTAATTTAATTTAAAGACATATTTTTTTCATTTATGTTGATGTAAAAAAATTTAATTTTAAACCAAAACAAACTTAGAAAACTTACCTAACCTTATTATAACAAG
>WNWK01006119.1:0-2500 GCA_009830355.1 Cherax destructor | reverse complement strand
CACTCTCCAGGTCAGCAATATGGCCAGCCTTGAAGGAGGCTGTTAGTATACAGCAATATTCCAGCCTAGAGAGAACAAGTGATTTGAAGAGTGTCTGATCCGTCTTATGAAGAGTATGATATTATATATATATATTTGGCTTTATATCAGCCTACCTTGATATTTATCGAGCATTACTGATCACACTGATATATAATTAATATATAACATTGCTGTATGCAAATCAGGTGTTGAAATTAGAATAGTCAAATCGTGTTAAATTAAGAATGGTCCAGATGTTTAATTTAAAAATAGTAGCCAATAAAAAATAACTTAAAGAGCGGCTTATGATCCAAGAAATTAGAGATATCCTCCTCGGATCAAGCCTGGTCACCTGCCATTATCCAAGCACTGTATGACCCTTATAGGTTCAGCGCTTTTTCATTAAAGCACGTCATATATAAGGTTCATCGCGGAGTACGCAGCCCCAGCGTGGAACCCCAACCTGAAAGGCTCGTGCAAAAACTAAAGAAAGTTCAAAGACATGCAACAAGACTTATTCCAAAGATCAGAAGACTGATACAGTGATGTGAATGTGATGGTCCTGGAGGAGAGAATCAGGGTAGATATAATTAAGACGGACTAAATCCTGAGAGGTGTTGGCAGAGTACACACCTGGAGTTTACCTGGAGAGGGTTTCGAGGGTCAACGCCCCCGCGGCTCGGTCTGATACCAGGCCTCTTGGTGGATCAGGGTCTGATCAACCAGGCTGTTACTACTAAAACTGTTGAGGAGCCACAGATAGACGCAAATAACAAAGATGAGCCACCAGAACGTCATCAAGTGCACGTTCAGTGTCAGGAAGGTCAAACACTTGAGAGGAAGCTCATCAACACAACTCTGCATAATAAAACAACTCATATCACCAAATATTAAGTTTTAAAAATGGTAAAGAGTACATAATTATGTCACAATGCAACATTATAATAATAATAATAATAATAATAATAATAATAATAATAATAATAATAATAATAATAATAATAATAATAATAATAATAATAATAATAATAATAATAATAATAATAATAATAATAATAATAATAATAATAATAATAATAATAATAATAATAATAATAATAATAATAATAATAATAATAATAATAATAATAATAATAATAATAATAATAATAATAATAATAATAATAATAATAATAATAATAATAATAATAATAATAATAATAATAATAATAATAACAATAATAATAATAATGATAATAATAATATTTTTTTCTACAAGTACATGATACAACTTATACAGTCCTAGCTGAATCATTGACATACTATAGTATACAAAACCCCCTTGATATGCGGAGAATTTCGAACAATTTACTGCTAGGTGAAGAGGGACAGCGTGTTTCCACCTGGTACGGGTGGAAACACGCTCCCAATGTTTCCACCCGTACCGAGAATCGAACCACGTACCTCAGTGTGTGAGCCGAGTGCGCTACCAACCGTGTGTGACGGCATTCTTCAAACACAAACTTGCCGCCATTAAAATCCTCTGCACCAATGACAACATTTTGGGAGGTTGGGACCTTCCCACTAAATATGAAGCACCAATGGTAATATCATCAACTCTGTTCTTGCTAACGACAAAACAAAAAAAACTGGGCAATTTGTACAGGCAAACAATGTGACAGTATATAAGGCAGTGACAAGAGACATTACTGACGCAACACAACAACAGTGAACACACTACAACTCTTGCAGTCACCGGGAGCAACACAACAACAGTGAACACACTACAACTCTTGCAGTCACCGGGCGCAACACAACAACAGTGAACACACTACAACTCTTGCAGTCACCGGGAGCAACACAACAACAATGAACACACTACAACTCTTGCAGTCACCGGGAGCAACACAACAACAGTGAACACACTACAACTCTTGCAGTCACCGGGCGCAACACAACAACAGTGAACACACTACAACTCTTGCAGTCACCGGGAGCAACACAACAACAGTGAACACACTACAACTCTTGCAGTCACCGGGCGCAACACAACAACAGTGAACACACTACAACTCTTGCAGTCACCGGGAGCAACACAACAACAGTGAACACACTACAACTCTTGCAGTCACCGGGAGCAACACAACAACAGTGAACACACTACAACTCTTGCAGTCACCGGGAGCAACACAACAACAGTGAACACACTACAACTCTTGCAGTCACCGGGCGCAACACAACAACAGTGAACACACTACAACTCTTGCAGTCACCGGGCGCAACACAACAACAGTGAACACACTACAACTCTTGCAGTCACCGGGCGCAACACAACAACAGTGAACACACTACAACTCTTGCAGTCACCGGGCGCAACACAACAACAGTGAACACACTACAACTCTTGCAGTCACCGGGCGCAACACAACAACAGTGAACACACTACAACTCTTGCAGTCACCGGGAGCAACACAACAACAGTGAACACACTACAACTCTT
>WNWK01006118.1:65000-110135 GCA_009830355.1 Cherax destructor | reverse complement strand
CCCACACCACCCACACCACCCACACCACCCACACCACCCACACCACCAACACCACCTCACCACCCACACCACCTACACCACCCACACCACCTACACCACCTACACCAAAAACAAATCCTACACCACCCACACTACCCACACCACCTACACCACCCACACCACCTACACCACCCACACCACCTACACCAACCACACCACCTACACCACCTACACCACCCACAAAACCTACACCATCTACACCACCCACACCCAGACCACCCAGACCACCCACACCACCCACACCACCTACACCACCCACACCACCCACACCACCTACACCACCCACACCACCAACACCACCCACACCACCCACACCACCCACACCACCCACACCACCTAAACCACCCACACCACCTACACCACCCACACCACCCACACCTGTCCACTCGTAGTCTTGTCTCCGTCACCTTCAATATGACAGTTCATTTTTTTACATATATTTACCGAGCTCTTGGGAGCTCTGAGAGCTCCGCTTGGAGCTTAGGACTCTTGCTCTCTACGTGAAGCTCTACGACTCATATGAGTTTAACATTTATTTTTTTAGTCTAAAAATTGAAATATGAACTCCAGCACATGTATGAATGTGCTGGAGTGTTTGCTGTGGTCTGTTGAGGCTTATTATGGTCTGATGTGGTCTGTTGTGGTCTACTGTGGTCTGTTGTTGTCTGCTGTGGTCTGTTGTGGTATGTTGTGGTGTACTGTGGTATGATGTGGTCTACTGTGGTATGTTGTGGTCTACTGTGGTCTGTTGTTGTCTGCTGTGGTCTTTTGTGGTCTACTGTGGTCTGTTGTGGTCTACTGTGGTCTTTTGTGGTCTACTGTGGTCTGTTGTGGTGTGTTGTGGTCTACTGTAGTCTACTGTGGTCTGTTGTGGCCTACTGTGGTCTTTTGTGGTCTACTGTGGTATGTTGTGGTCTACTGTTGTCTGTTGTGGTCTGATGTTGTCTGATGTGGTCTGCTGTAGTCTGCATAATTAAGACTCTCCCAAAAGAAGTGTGTCATCAGCAAAGAGCAACTGTACAACTCCCACTTTGTACCAGATACATTATCTTTTCATCCCACACATCTCCCAAACATCTACCATTCACTGATTTCATAATTCCACAACAATAATAATAATAATAACGATAAAAATGACGCTAATAATGACAATAATAATAACGATAATAATAATAATAATAATCATAAAAATAATGATAATGGCAACAATAATAATGGTAATAACAATCATAGTAAAATAATAATGATAATCATAAAATAATAATAATGCAAGGTATATATGAAGGGTGTGAGCATTGCTTCCCCCACAAGGGATATAAGAGGGTGTGAGCATTGCGTCACCCACTCATTCCCTCTTATCTATACCACACACAGTAAACAAGACTTTAAAAGAGAAGACAATCTCTTAACGGGATCACAATGTCTTTTCTTCAAGCTCACACTCACCTGATCTACTCCAGACACACCTTATAATCTGATTGGCGACGTCAGGTCCTCTGGGCACTCTCACCTGATCTACTCCAGACACACCTTATAATCTGATTGGCGACGTCAGGTCCTCTGGGCACACTCACCTGATCTACTCCAGACACACCTTAAAATCTGATTGGCGACGTCAGGTCCTCTGGGCACACTCACCTGATCTACTCCAGACACACCTTATAATCTGATTGGCGACGTCAGGTCCTCTGGGCACTCTCACCTGATCTACTACAGACACACCTTATAATCTGATTGGCGACGTCAGGTCCTCTGGGCACTCTCACCTGATCTACTACAGACACACCTTATAATCTGATTGGCGACGTCAGGTCCTCTGGGTATATTTTAGTGTGTGGATAATGGATGAACTTAATTCCAAATATAATAGATGGATGTTTGCCTTTTATAAAAGACCTTTTGACCCCGACGCTGGGTCATCTAACTGTTAACGAGGTTTATAATAATGATGATGATGATGATGATAATAATAATAATGAAAGATACAGTAGATAAGGGAAATTAAGTAGCTTGATTGGTAGCACACTCAACTCAAACACTAATATCCGGGGGTCGATCCCCGGTACGGGTGGAAACATTAGGACGTGTTTCCTTAAGACACCTGCTGTCCATGTTCACCTAGCAGTAAAATAGGTACCTGGGCGTTAATCGACTGGTGTGGGTCGCATCCTGAGGACAAAACCTAATTTGCGGGAAATGCTATGCATAAGAAGGGGCTTTCTATATAGTAGTGTCATTGATGTCATGTATACCTTGTACATGTACTAGTAGAAATAAAGATTATTATTATTATTATTTACCTTTTAGATGTTATGAGAACTCACGAGGTTGGCTAATTTTTACATAGCTGGGTATGTCTCTCGGGCTGTTGCGCCCAACTTTTTCAGCGAGTCTCTCTGTTCCCTAAGAAAGAATGAAGAAAAATAAGACTCATGTTGGCAGGTCGCTCTGCCGCCTTGTTGCCAGGACTGCAGTCTTGTTGCCAAGGCTGCAGTGTTGTTGCCAGGGCTGCAGTGTTGTTGCCAGGGCTGCAGTGTTGTTGATAGGGCTGCAGTGTTGTTGCCAGGGCTGCAGTCTTGTTGCCAGGGCTGCAGTCTTGTTGCCAGGGCTGCAGTGTTGTTGCCAGGGCTGCAGTGTTGTTGCCAGGGCTGCAGTCTTGTTGCCAGGGCTGCAGTCTTGTTGCCAGGGCTGCAGTGTTGTTGCCAGGGCTGCAGTGTTGTTGCCAGGGCTGCAATCTTGTTGCTAGGGCTGCAGTGTTGTTGCCAAGACTGCAGTCTTGTTGCCAGGACTGCAGTCTTGTTGCCAGGACTGCAGTCTTGTTGCCAGGGCTGCAGTGTTGTTGCCAGGGCTGCAGTCTTGTTGCCAGGGTTGCAACCTTGTTGCCAGGGCTGCAGTCTTGTTGCCAGGGTTGCAGTCTTGTTGCCAGGGCTGCAGTCTTGTTGCCAGGGTTGCAGTCTTGTTGCCAGGGTTGCAGTCTTGTTGCCAGGGTTGCAGTCTTGTTGCCAGGGTTGCAGTCTTGTTGCCAGGGTTGTAGTCTTGTTGCCAGGGCTGCAGTCTTGTTGCCAGGGCTGCAGTCTTGTTGCCAGGGTTGCAGTCTTGTTGCTAGGGCTGCAGTCTTGTTGCCAGGGATGCCACATGTTACTAGGGCTGCAGTCTTGTTGCCAGGGCTGCCGTGTTGTTGCCAGAGCTGCAGTGTTGTTGCCAGGGCTGCAGTCTTGTTGCTAGGGATGCAGTGTTGTTGCCAGGGCTGCAGTGTTGTTGCCAGGGCTGCAGTCTTGTTGCCAGGGTTGCAGTCTTGTTGCCAGGGCTGCAGTCTTGTTGCCAGGACTGCAGTCTTGTTGCCAGGACTGCAGTGTTGTTGCCAGGGCTGCAATCTTGTTGCCAGGGTTGCAGTCTTGTTGCCAGGGCTGCAGTGTTGTTGCCAGGGCTGCAGTGTTGTTGCCAGGGCTGCAATCTTGTTGCCAGGGTTGCAGTCTTGTTGCCAGGGCTGCAGTGTTGTTGCCAGGACTGCAGTCTTGTTACCAGGGCTGCAGTGTTGTTGCCAGGGCTGCAGTCTTGTTGCCAGGGCTGCAGTGTTGTTGCAAGGGCTGCAGTGTTGTTGCCAGGGCTGCAATCTTGTTGCCAGGGTTGCAGTCTTGTTGCCAGGGCTGCAGTGTTGTTGCCAGGACTGCAGTCTTGTTACCAGGGCTGCAGTTTTGTTGCCAGGGCTGCAGTCTTGTTGCCAGGGCTGCAGTGTTGTTGCCAGGACTGCAGTCTTGTTGCCAGGGCTGCAGTCCTGCTGCCAGGACAGCAGTCTTGTTGCCAGGACTGCAGTCTTGTTGCCAGGGCTGCAGTGTTGTTGCCAGGGCTGCAGTCTTGTTGCCAGGGTTGCAGTCTTGTAGCCAGGGCTGCAGTCTTGTTGCCAGGGTTGCAGTCTTGTTGCCAGGGTTGCAGTCTTGTTGCCAGGGTTGCAGTCTTGTTGCCAGGGTTGCAGTCTTGTTGCCAGGGTTGCAGTCTTGTTGCCAGGGTTGCAGTCTTGTTGCCAGGGTTGCAGTCTTGTTGCCAGGGCTGCAGACTTGTTGCCAGGGCTGCAGTCTTGTTGCCAGGGTTGCAGTCTTGTTGCTAGGGCTGCAGTCTTGTTGCCAGGGATGCCACATGTTACTAGGGCTGCAGTCTTGTTGCCAGGGCTGCCGTGTTGTTGCCAGGGCTGCAGTGTTGTTGCCAGGGCTGCAGTCTTGTTGCTAGGGATGCAGTCTTGTTGCTAGGGCTGCAGTCTTGTTGCCAGGGATGCCACTTGTTACCAGGGCTGCAGTCTTGTTGCCAGGGCTGCCGTGTTGTTGCCAGGGCTGCAGTCTTGTTGCTAGGGATGCAGTCTTGTTGATACGGCTGCAGTCTTGTTGCCAGTGATGCCACATGTTACCAGGGCTGCAGTCTTATTGCCAGGGCTGCCGTGTTGTTGCCAGGGCTGCAGTCTTGTTGCCAGGGTTGCAGTCTTGTTGCCAGGGTTGCAGTCTTGTTGCCAGGGCTGCAGTCTTGTTGCCAGGGTTGCAGTATTGTTGCCAGGGTTGCAGTCTTGTTGCCAGGGTTGCAGTCTTGTTGCCAGGGTTGCAGTCTTGTTGCCAGGGTTGCAGTCTTGTTGCCAGGGCTGCAGTCTTGTTGCCAGGGCTGCAGTCTTGTTGTCAGGGTTGCGGTTTTGTTGCTAGGGATGCAGTCTTGTTGCTAGGGCTGCAGTCTTGTTGCCAGGGATGCCACATGTTACCTAGGCTGCAGTCTTGTTGCCAGGGCTGCCGTGTTGTTGCCAGGGCTGCAGTGTTGTTGCCAGGGCTGCAGTCTTGTTGCCAGGGCTGCAGTCTTGTAACCAGGGTTGCAGTCTTGTTGCCAGGGCTGCAGTCTTGTTGCCAGGGCTGCAGTCTTGTTGTCAGGGTTTCGATCTTGTTGCTAGGGATGCAGTCTTGTTGCTAGGGCTGCAGTCTTGTTGCCAGGGATGCCACATGTTACCAGGGCTGCAGTCTTGTTGCCAGGGCTGCCGTGTTGTTGCCAGGGCTGCAGTGTTGTTGCCAGAGCTGCAGTATTGTTGCTAGGGATGCCATATGTTACCAGGTCTGCAGTCTTGTTGCCAGGGCTTCCGTGTTGTTGCCAGGGCTGCCGTGTTGTTGCCAGGGCTGCAGTGTTGTTGCCAGGGCTGCAATCTTGTTGCCAGGGTTGCAGTCTTGTTGCCAGGGCTGCAGTGTTGTTGCCAGGACTGCAGTCTTGTTACCAGGGCTGCAGTGTTGTTGCCAGGGCTGCAGTCTTGTTGCCAGGGCTGCAGTGTTGTTGCCAGGGCTGCAGTCTTGTTGCCAGGGCTGCAATCTTGTTGCCAGGGTTGCAGTCTTGTTGCCAGGGCTGCAGTGTTGCTGCCAGGACTGCAGTCTTGTTACCAGAGCTGCAGTGTTGTTGACAGGGCTGCAGTCTTGTTGCCAGGGCTGCAGTGTTGTTGCCAGGGCTGCAGTGTTGTTGCCAGGGCTGCAGTCTTGTTGCCAGGGTTGCAGTCTTGTTTCCAGGGCTGCAGTGTTGTTGCCAGGACTGCAGTCTTGTTGCCAGGGCTGCAGTCTTGCTGCCAGGACTGCAGTCTTGTTGCCAGTACTGCAGTCTTGTTGCCAGGGCTGCAGTGTTGTTGCCAGGGCTGCAGTCTTGTTGCCAGGGTTGCAGTCTTGTTGCCAGGGCTGCAGTCTTGTTGCCAGGGTTGCAATCTTGTTGCCAAGGTTGCAGTCTTGTTGCCAGGGTTGCAGTCTTGTTGCCAGGGTTGCAGTCTTGTTGCCAGAGTTGCAGTCTTGTTGCCAGGGTTGCAGTCTTGTTGCCAGGGTTGCAGTCCTTGTTGCCAGGGCTGCAGTCTTGTTGCCAGGGCTGCAGTCTTGTTGCCAGGGTTGCAGTCTTGTTGCTAGGGCTGCAGTCTTGTTGCCAGGGATGCCACATGTTACTAGGGCTGCAGTCTTCTTGCCAGGGCTGCCGTGTTGTTGCCAGGGCTGCAGTGTTGTTGCCAGGGCTGCAGTCTTGTTGCTAGGGATGCAGTCTTGTTGCTAGGGCTGCAGTCTTGTTGCCAGGGATGCCACTTGTTACCAGGGCTACAGTCTTGTTGCCAGGGCTGCCGTGTTGTTGCCAGGGCTTCAGTGTTGTTGCCAGGGCTGCAGTCTTGTTGCTAGGGATGCAGTCTTGTTGATAGGGCTGCAGTCTTGTTGCCAGTGATGCCACATGTTACCAGGGCTGCAGTCTTATTGTCAGGGCTGCCGTGTTGTTGCCAGGGCTGCAGTCTTGTTGCCAGGGCTGCAGTCTTGTTGCCAGGGCTGCAGTCTTGTTGCCAGGGCTGCAGTCTTGTTGCCAGGGTTGCAGTCTTGTTGCCAGGGTTGCAGTCTTGTTGCCAGGGTTGCAGTCTTGTTGCCAGGGTTGCAGTCTTGTTGCCAGAGTTGCAGTCTTGTTGCCAGGGCTGCAGTCTTGTTGCCAGGGATGCCACATGTTACCAGGGCTGCAGTCTTGTTGCCAGGGCTGCCGTGTTGTTGCCAGGGCTGCCGTGTTGTTGCCAGGGCTGCCGTGTTGTTGCCAGGGCTGCAGTCTTGTTGCCAGGGCTGCAGTCTTGTTGCCAGGGTTGCAGTCTTGTTGCCAGGGCTGCAGTCTTGTTGCCAGGGCTGCAGTCTTGTTGTCAGGGTTTCGATCTTGTTGCTAGGGATGCAGTCTTGTTGCTAGGGCTGCAGTCTTGTTGCCAGGGATGCCACATGTTACCAGGGCTGCAGTCTTGTTGCCAGGGCTGCCGTGTTGTTGCCAGGGCTGCAGTGTTGTTGCCAGGGCTGCAGTCTTGTTGCTAATGATGCCATATGTTACCAGGTCTGCAGTCTTGTTGCCAGGGCTTCCGTGTTGTTGCCAGGGCTGACGTGTTGTTGCCAGGGGTGCAGTGTTGTTGCCAGGGGTGCAGTGTTGTTGCCAGGGCTGCAGTCTTATTGCCATGGCTGCAGTCTTATTGCCAGGGCTGCAGTGTTGTTGCCAGGGCTGCAGTGTTGTTGCCAGGGCTGCAGTCTTGTTGCCAGGGCTGCAGTCTTGTTGCCAGGGTTGCAGTGTTGTTGCTAGGGCGGCAGTGTTGTTGCCAGGACTGCAGTCTTATTGCCAGGGCTGCAGTGTTGTTGCCAGGGCTGCAGTCTTGTTGCCAGGGCTACAGTGTTGTTGTCAGGGCTGCAGTGTTGTTGCCAGGTATGCCACATGTTACCAGGGCTGCAGTCTTGTTGCCAGGGATGCCACCTTGTTGCCAGGGATGCCACCTTGTTGTCAGAGATGCCACCTTGTTGCCAGGGATGCCACCATGTTGCCAGGGATGCCACCTTGTTGCCAGGGCTGCCATGAGATCCCAGATCGATGCAGTCACAATGCTGACAGCAATACATCTTGGGGTTGAGATTCTACATAACTAAGGCAGCAGATAATGCTACCTTAGTTATGTAGAATAAATGAACACTTTGCCAATGCCTTAAATTTAACCAGGATGTTAACCAGCGTTACCTTTATCAACCACAACACTAACCACAATTCTTCTCTCCACAGTCGTTCTTCGGGCGAACGTACAACAACCTGTCGCAGGTACACGAGTGTAAGAACGGCGGACAGTGTGTGATCAACAAGCAGAACAGAACATCGTGCAAGGCCTGCAGACTGCGCAAGTGTCTGATGGTGGGCATGTCTAAGACAGGCAGCAGGTGAGAGGGACACGGGGAAAGATAGTGAGAGGGGCATACGGAGAGATAGTGAGAGGGACATACGGAGAGATAGTGAGAGGTGGACAGACAGGCAGGGAACTTGTCACTCTGTGTAGAGCTTTATCAAGTTATTGATTTGAAAAAAACTCTAGATAGAGTGAAACATCGTGTGCGAGCTAAGATTTGCTTTACACATATTTACTTCCTGCCATATTTTTTTGGTAAATTTGTTATCCAAGAGACAGGAAAAGTGAGAGGAAGGGAGAGAGAGGGAGAGGGAGGGAGGGTAAAAATAGGGAAGAAAAAGGGAGGGAAGGGAGATAAGGTGAATTTTTTCAAGGGATTTTCCTTGATGCTTCTGAAACTCTTTTGTGCAAGGAATTAGAGATATCCTCCACTTCCTCAGATCAAACCTGGTTACCTCTGGTCCCTCATAATTGTAATGTATATAGATATTAAAGTTTTAGAATTCCTAAGATCAACCCCAACAAGAGCAGTCACCTCGTGCTCAGTATGAGAGTCACCAAGTTTTGTATTTCTTGAAGAGCTAAACCCATGTGGGCCAGTGGGTACAGTCTCTTTCTCACACAGGTACAGTCTCTCTCACTTACACAGGTACAGTCTCTCTCACTTATACAGGTACGGTCTCTCTCCCACAGGTACGGACGACGTTCTAACTGGTTCAAGATACACTGTCTGTTGCAGGAGCAGGCCGCTTACAATGGTCAAACCTCTGCCATCCGCGCTCCCATCACACCCACACTACAGGATGGGTCATTGCCCTTCGTCTCTGCCCATCTTCGGGAAGCCATGGTCCGGGAGGGCCCAGTGAGAGCCCCGCCCCCTCTACATGGACCACAGGACCTCCACGGACCGCAGGACCTCCACGGTCCACATCATCTCCAGAACTCTCTCTCTTCTCTCAGCTCGGCCTCTCAGCTCAATGCAGTAAGTCTCATCTCAGCAAATTCTGGTGGAAGAATCTTAGCTCAAGGAATTGAAGCTACCTTCCCTTTCCTCGGATCAAAGCGCATTATTTCTATGATAACCTTTTGTTTTCCTCTCGACTTCGTAAGGATCATTAAGGTGAAATTTACACCACCAGTCAATGATACTTTATTTAAAAGATGGAATACAAGTGGATTATTGCATTATTTTGTTTTATGCATTGGAAGGTCACACACATGCAAATATTTTTTCATATATTCCAGCAATATTGTTTCCATATCTTCCGGAAAGGTACAAGTTACGGAACCAACTTTCATTGGGCCAATGTTTCGCTCTATGTAGACTTTAAGCTCTACATAGAGAATGATGTCCCAGTAAAAGCTTGTTCTGCAACATTTATCTTTTGTTTACTAGGAATTACTCAGATCTTGTAACACAATTTCTTTTCTTTGTCACCAGCATGTTGAACGACGGCTTCAGGAAGAGGCTTTGTGCGCCTTGGCTAGAGGTGCAGGTCCTCCTCCTCAGAGCCAAGAGCTGAAGACTCATCACAGAGACCAAGTCCTCGAGGCTCTCAGACGATCGCAAAATTTTGAGAATCTTCGTAGAACACAAGACTTCGACTCCTTAAGAAGATCCGTAGATCTGGACCCACTCAGGAGGAACCTGGACATCGAAGCTCTTGATAATCTTCGGCAGGTTGTACCTGAGGTAGAGTCTCGACTAGGTTCACTTGCCGTTCTTGAGTGGGAACGAAGACTACAGGAGGCGTCGAGGCGCAATGATGTCGAAGTCACTCTCGAGAGGAAGGACCAGATGGCAATCGACATTAAAAATGAACATCGAACTCAGCATTCTCCGTGCATGGCAAAGGGAGTTGACAGAAGCGAACAGGAGGTGGTATCAACAGTTAACGACGAGCCTCTCAAGATTGAATACGAACAGACTAAAGTGTCTTTACCGAGTCACGAACATTTGGATAAATCTCGACGTGAATCACCACCTAAGTACACAGACAGAAAGTCCGCTGGAATTATAATGTCAGAGGAGGAAAGATTATCCTTCTTAAAAGCTGTCAACAGTCATGCCTCTTTATATACGCGGGATCATTCCCCAATTACTCCTTCAGTAAGAGCGCCTCCAAGTGCCGACCTACTATACAGCTCTCTTAACAATAATATTTTCCCGTTTCCTCCTTACCCTCCATTGTGGCCCTCAATGTTGCCTTTCCCTCCACTGGCCAAGTTTTACCCTTCGTTCAGCAGCTCTGTTCCTGCTATTGATGGCTTCAAGAGCTCGGTCTTTGGCGCCTCGGAAGCCACAAGTTCAAGACCTCCGCATCGCCTGACGAAGGACGAAACGGTAACGAAGAAGAGGTTCCTGGACGCCGTTCTTCAGGTCCAGAGGCAGAGTGTGAGTCCCATAGAGACTCCAACCTCCACCAGAGGACCTATGATACACCAGTCATGTACGTCTCCAGCAGCGTCTCCATCAGTCACCAGCAGCACTCCGTCTGCAGCACACGACCAACCAATGGACCTCACTGTCCGAAGAAAGAGGAAAATGGACAAGAGCGAAATAATATATAATCCTGGAGACGATATCGACGCCGATGATACGGTGGATAGCGAAGAGGAAAAAGCTGATGAGAAGTGGTTAAAGAGAGAGGAAGAGGCAGTGGAGGAAGTAGAGGAAGAAGAAGAAGATGAAGACAAGCCAGAGGAGTTTGTAGACTCAGAAACGGAAAATAAGTCTGAAATTCCCATTAAACTAATAAAACTTGACTCTTCAGGAGAAACTCTTATGGTTTAATTCAGCGGATCAGCGATTTATATAACCTTAGCAAGATTCCGTTGCGTAAAGTAACGCTTGCACTGCGTTGTTTTACGCTAAACATGTACAAAACTGACTACGCCAGTTGACTGTGACGACGCAATCATTACAAGAAACCACTGACAAAAGATGTAAGAAAACTGTACCACTCAAAGCTACCCGAGGTATTACCTTCAGTGACGCTATATAGAACTTGTTCCAGTCTTCTAAATTTCTACTGCCAGGCTAGGGGGGAGGGGGGTTCTATAATTAAAGCTGCGATAAAATCTTTGATATGAACCAAGATTAAAAAGGCCAGGAAAGAGAGAGAGAAAGAAATACAAGAAATAACATTTGTGTGTCAGACATCTTAGAAATCACTGAAGTTCATTTTATTAGTTTAAAATCTGTCGACTGCGTGAGGGTCATTAGAGTCGAGAGAAGTGCTTGGTATCCCTCCTAAGGTAAGTAAAATTTAGTTTGTAGTTCGTTCGTTCGTATATCACAATGTAACTCAATGTCTTGTATTTGTGTGCATGTAACCTGGACACTGACAAGAACACTTGAACCCCTGAAACTAGTGATTAAAAATGAACTCTCAGTGTATTTACCATGAGGGATACACATCCCAGTGTTTATCTCGAGGGATAAGTCTGTGGCGACGATGCTGAGTAGAAATGTGTGTGACACAGCAAACAGCTGTGGTGACACAGCAAAATGAACACGTTCACTTCCATATTGTGAACCCTTAGAAAAGAAACGTTGCAGAACAATCACTCACTGGAACGACCTTTCGCTCTGTGTTAACCTTTATCAAGGACGTGAAAATACCCCCCCCCCACACAAAAAAAATCTGGCAACACTATCGGTAATGCTCGAAAATTTGTGTTGCGTCAGAGGAATATTTTTAAAATAAAGTTTATTTATATAGAGTGTAAAGAACTTTGTGGGTGAGTGCGAGGAGCTGTGGAAGCTCGATCCTCCGTCCACTACGAGCGGTGAACCAACTTTACCTACAGTCACATGTGTGACTTTAACCAATATTATTCTGTATTGATCGTATTAGTGTGTGTGTGTGTGTGTGCGTGTGTGTGTGTGTGTTTGTGTGTGCGTGTGTGTGTATGTGTATGTGTGTGTGTGTTTGTGTGTGTGTGTGTGTGTGTGTGTGTGTGTTTGTGTGTGTGTGTGTGTGTGTTTGTGTGTGTGTGTGTGTGTGTGTGTGTGTGTTTTTGTGTGTGTCTGTTTGTGTGTGTGTGTTTGTGTGTGTGTGTGTATGTGTGTGTTTGTGTGTGTGTGTGTGTGTGTGTGTGTGAGTAAACAGGTTAAAATGATTGCCATAATAATAATTTTATTATATTTTATTATATATTTAAAATTTGCTAATAATACGATTATAATTATTACATTTTATTATTATTATTATTATTATTATTATTATTATTATTATTTTATATTAGAAATTTTCAGCCAAATTATAAACAACAGTAACCTGGTGATGTGATGTTAGACAATGTTTGTGATGTTAGACAATGTTTGTGATGTTAGACAATGTTTGTGATGTTAGACAATGTTTGTGATGTTAGACAATGTTTGTGATGTTAGACAATGTTTGTGATGTTAGACAATGTTTGTGATGTTAGACAATGTTTGTGATGTTAGACAATGTTTGTGATGTTAGACAATGTTTGTGATGTTAGACAATGTTTGTGATGTTAGACAATGTTTGTGATGTTAGACAATGTTTGTGATGTTAGAGACTAAACGTCATACATAATTCACACAGAAATACAATTCGCTATAATAACCCTTACAGCGAGTGGTCATAAAGCTCATTATTCATCATCATTCACAATACTTGCATTGTAAAATATAATAATCAGAGTTATTCCCGCTACGTTTCGCCCACCACTTTATTTTATAAAACCAATACGAACAATATTATTCACACTCTTACCAATACAAAAATTATTTTCATAAGTATAGCCATAAAGAAAACATTAACAGTGTTACCAATATGAAAACATAGAAATATAATATTTTTTGACGTCTGATTTAAAAAGTACCTTTTTGAAAAATTTGGAAAAGGTCAGTAACCTGCCTTTTTTGGGCTCCATTGTCTCCAAAATGAGATTTTTTTTTTGTGGAATGGAATAAATTAGTTGAAAAACACCCAGGCCTTCAAGTGGTTTTTTGATAATTCTATGAATATTTTTTTTAGGCCTAAATGGTCTAAATAGTATTTAGGTTATACAATGGTGCTGAAAATAGCATATAAAAAATGTATTTAAAGAGACAATTTAGAAAATTTAAGTGACCTTAGTGTTTTTTAATGTGAAGTTTATTGAAAAGTGGAAATTTATTCTCTGGAAATTAAAATACAAGAAATACAAGAAATTAATCACTGGAAATTAAGAACCTTAGAAATTTCAGCACTTGAAATTAAGTATTTATTAATTTATTAGTAATAGAGAATATATATATATATATATATATATATATATATATATATATATATATATATATATATAATATATATATATATATATATATATATATATATATATATATAATGTAACAAAATCATATAGAAATGGCGTTTTTTAATTTGAAAAGTGATTTTTAATAATACAAAGGCCCCGGTGTACAATTCTGCCCATGCTGAGCGCCAGCATGGGACAAGTGGACTGATTTTTTTTCGATGAGACATATCAACTTCTTGACACTTTAAAGAAGCCTTGAATCTAAGTGTTGTGTTGTCGACACTCACGGAACGACACTGTGTAAAGCAAGCGTTTATTAGGGCAATGTTTCGATCTGTGGTGGTCTCGTAGAGCGAAACGTTGTCAGAATGCTTGTTCAGAAACGTGTCTGTTCTTTACAAAGGCTCTAAGTCATTACTGTGCCATATGTATCAGGAGAAATATCTTAAGGAATCACAAGTAGTGAGGAATAATGTACCTACTTACAGGTAGTGAAGTGTGTACATACTTACAAGTATTGAAGAATAATGTACCTACTTACAGGTAGTGAGGTATGTACTTACAAGTAGTGAGGTATGTACCTACTTACAAGTAGTGAGGAATAATGTACCTACTTACAAGTAGTGAGGAATAATGTACCTACTTACAGGTAGTGAGGTATGTACCTATTTACAAGTGAGGAATAATGTACCTATTTACAAGTAGTGAGGTATATACCTACTTACAAGTAGTGAGGAATATTGTACCTACTTAGAAGAAGTGAGGTATGTACCTAGTTACAAGTAGTGAGGAATAATGTGCCTACTTACAGGTAGTGAGGTATGTACCTACTTGCAAGTAGTGAGGTATTATGTACCTACTTGCAAGTAGTGAGGCATGTACCTACTTACAAGTAGTGAACTATAATGTACCAATTTCCGTGCCTTCTGCTTCGCATTCTGGCCACATTTAAGTTCGGTTATAACACTAATCTATTTTTCCCCCGGTTTTTCAATGATCGTCAATTTGAAAATTGACGCAGTCAAGGAATTGAAGTTAAGACACATGTGCAGCAGTAGGTATCATCGTCAGTAAAAATGCCTACGTAGCACATGTGTCTTACTCATCAAAGAAGTTAGAGTTGATTTTAACCTGTGTGCCTTGATTGTTTTCTGAGGTGTAAAGTCTGTGTACTACACGAGGGCCATCAAGGCTGCATGGGTGTATATACGCTGCTGGATGTATATATCGAGAATATACACAATGCAATACCGGCTCGGTGAATTGTTTGTATTCGTGTGTATTGTTTGCAAGTGGTGGAGAGGTTTGGTACCCTTACATTATCACCCGCCCCCACACAAACACTAATCCCTACACCCACAACTCAGGTCGAGAAGATATCTACATGAATTCCCTGTGTACTGTATGTGTGGGATAGACTATCCTGAGAGATGGCAATTCCCAAGTGACAGTAACTCCAGTTCTGCTGGAAGGACGCCTTTGAAGTTGTCGTAACTGATGAACCTTTAATGGAATACTTGACGAGTGTGTAGCTATCATACAGAATAGTGTAGCAACACACTGCGGATGTTCCCACTATCGTACAGGTCAGCAGTACACTGCGGATGTACACAGTTCAGTCTGAAAAAACAAAACAACCGTATCCCCCAAACAAAACAATTCCCCCACACGAAACAATTCCCCCCACACGAAACAATTCCCCCCACACGAAACAATTCCCCCCACACGAAACAATTCCCCCCACACGAAACAATTCCCCCACACAAAATTCCCCCCACACAAAAACAATTCCCTCCACACAAACAATTTAACCACACGAAAAATTTCCCACACAAAACAGTTCCCCACACAAAGCAATACCCCACAAAAAACAATTACCCCCACACAAAACAATCCCCCACACAAAACAATTCCCCCACACAACACCCCTACACCCTTAACCGCAGGTTTCCACCCCCTCCAGCAAACAGACCGTGACAACACGGGGACCTTTACCGTGACAATACCGGTCACTGTCCCCGATCCTGTCCTTCAACTTATCCTAACAAGCTTAAGCTTTTTGCCAGCTTTAACAAGAATAATCTTTTCTCTGCTGAGAGATGTACAAATCCTATCATTTTTTCTTCCCTAATCAGATTTATGTAAGTGAATTGTGTGATTATTTATATATATATATATATATAATATATATATATATATATATATATATTTTATATATATATATATATATATATATATATATATATATATATATATATATATATATATATATATATATATATATAAATAACGTAGAGTGTCTGAATTGTGTATTAGTTTTTGGTTTAAAATAAAAAATCAACTCACACAAGAAAATTCGTATGATTTTTGTCCTCTTCTTTTGTTTAATATTACAGTTTGTTGAAGTGCTCTTGATCCAAGGAAGTGGAGTTGTCCTCCCACTAGATCTGATGACCTACTCTCGGAACAGTCATTAAAGAGCTTGAAAGATCAGTAAAGAGCTTGAAAGATCAGTAAAGAGCTTGAAACAAGAGCTTGAAACAAAGAGCTTGAAACAAAGAGCTTGAAACAAGAGCTTGAAACAAAGAGCTTGAATCAAAATAGAGCTTGAGCACCTATAAAGCTCGAAAAGTCCTAGTAATTTCTAGAGAGCTTCAAAAGCTCTCTAGAACACTTAAATCCCAATAATCCCAAAAGGAATGGAAACAATCTTTACAATTCCTAAAGAATGTGAAAGAATACAATGATACAATCACTAGATCCTTCATACAGTCTGATTGAAGTGGTAACAATGTTTGTTCCACTAGTAACACCAGTCAGTAGTAACAGTCTTTGTTCCACTAGTAACACCAGTCAGTGGTAACAATGTTCTACTAGTAACACAAGTCAGTGGTAACAATGTTTGTTCCACTAGTAACACCAGTCAGTAGTAACAGTCTTTGTTCCACTAGTAACACCAGTCAGTGGTAACAATGTTCCACTAGTAACACCAGTCAGTGGTAACAATGTTTGTTCCACTAGTAACACCAGTCAGTAGTAACAGTCTTTGTTCCACTAGTAACACCAGTCAGTGGTAACAATGTTCCACTAGTAACACCAGTCAGTAGTAACAATGTTCCACTAGTAACACCAGTCAGTAGTAACAGTCTTTGTTCCACTAGTAGCACCAGTCAGTGGTAACAATGTTCCACTAGTAACACCAGTCAGTAGTAACAATCTTTGTTCCACTAGTAACACCAGTCAGTGGTAACAATCTTTGTTCCACTAGTAACACCAGTCAGTGGTAACAATCTTTGTTCCACTAGTAACACCAGTCAGTGGTAACAATGTTCCACTAGTAACACCAGTCAGTGGTAACAATGTTCCACTAGTAACACCAATCAGTAGTAACAATCTTTGTTCCACTAGTAACACCAGTCAGTGGTAACAATCTTTGTTCCACTAGTAACACCAGTCAGTGGTAACAATCTTTGTTCCACTAGTAACACCAGTCAGTGGTAACAATGTTCCACTAGAAACACCAGTCAGTGGTAACAATGTTTGTTCCACTAGTAACACCAGTCAGTAGTAACAGTCTTTGTTCCACTAGTAACACCAGTCAGTGGTAACAATGTTCCACTAGTAACACCAGTCAGTGGTAACAATGTTTGTTCCACTAGTAACACCAGTCAGTAGTAACAGTCTTTGTTCCACTAGTAACACCAGTCAGTGGTAACAATGTTCCACTAGTAACACCAGTCAGTAGTAACAATGTTCCACTAGTAACACCAGTCAGTAGTAACAGTCTTTGTTCCACTAGTAGCACCAGTCAGTGGTAACAATGTTCCACTAGTAACACCAGTCAGTAGTAACAATCTTTGTTCCACTAGTAACACCAGTCAGTGGTAACAATCTTTGTTCCACTAGTAACACCAGTCAGTGGTAACAATCTTTGTTCCACTAGTAACACCAGTCAGTGGTAACAATGTTCCACTAGTAACACCAGTCAGTGGTAACAATGTTCCACTAGTAACACCAATCAGTAGTAACAATCTTTGTTCCACTAGTAACACCAGTCAGTGGTAACAATCTTTGTTCCACTAGTAACACCAGTCAGTGGTAACAATGTTCCACTAGTAACACCAGTCAGTGGTAACAATGTTCCACTAGCAACAAAAGTCAGTAGTAACAATCTTTGTTCCACTAGTAACACCAGTCAGTGGTAACAGTGTTCCACTAGTAACAGCAGTCAGTGGTAACAATGTTCCACTAGTAACACCAGTCAGTAGTAACAATCTTTGTTCCACTAGTAACACCAGTCAGTGGTAACAGTCTTTGTTCCACTAGTAACACCAGTCAGTGGTAACAATGTTCCACTAGTAACACCAGTCAGTGGTAACAATGTTCCACTAGTAACACCAGTCAGTAGTAACAATCTTTGTTCCACTAGTAACACCAGTCAGTAGTAACACTGTTCCACTAGTAACACCAGTAAGTAGTAACAATCTTTGTTCCACTAGTAACACCAGTCAGTAGTAACAATGTTCCACTAGTAACACCAGTCAGTAGTAACAATCGTTGTTCCACTAGTAAAACCAGTCAGTAGTAACAATGTTCCACTGGTAACACCAGTCAGTAGTAACAATGCTCCACTAGTAACACCGGTCAGCAGTAACAATCGTTGTTCCACTAGTAACACCAGTCAGTGGTAACAATGTTCCACTACTAACACCAGTCAGTAGTAACAATGTTCCACTACTAACACCAGTCAGTGGTAACAATGTTCCACTACTAACTCCAGTCAGTAGTAACAATGTTCCACTAGTAACACCGGTCAGTAGTAACAATCGTTGTTCCACTAGTAACACCAGTCAGCAGTAACAATCTTTGTTCCACTAGTAACACCAGTCAGTGGTAACAATGTTCCACTAGTAACACCAGTCAGTGGTAACAATGTTCCACTAGTAACACCAGTCAGTGGTAACAATCTTTGTTCCACTAGTAACACCAGTCAGTGGTAACAATGTTCCACTAGTAACACCAGTCAGCGGTAACAATCTTTGTTCCACTAGTAACACCAGTCAGTGGTAACAATGTTCCACTAGTAACACCAGTCAATGGTAACAATGTTCCACTAGTAACACCAGTCAGTGGCAACAATCTTTGTTCCACTAGTAACACCAGTCAGTGGTAACAATGTTCCACTAGTAACACCAGTCAGTGGTAACAATGTTCCACTAGTAACACCAATCAGTGGTAACAATCTTTGTTCCACTAGTAACACCAGTCAGTGGTAACAATGTTCCACTAGTAACACCAGTGGTAACAATGTTCCACTAGTAACACCAGTCAGTGGTAACAATGTTCCACTAGTAACACCAGTCAGTGGTAACAATGTTCCACTAGTAACACTAGTCAGTTACTAGTCAGAAGTGGTAACACTGCACACCAGCCAGTTACCCAGTCCCACTGAGACATAACCACTTTGAGGTGGTAATAGTGTGTGTTCCACTCATAGCATCAGTCAGTGAGAGGGTCAGTGAGAGGGGTCAGTGAGAGGGGTCAGTGAGAGGGGTCAGTGAGAGGGTCAGTCATGGTCCAGGGATTCACAAAATGATTCTGCGTCAGCGCCTCCCACGGAAGAGTGGTGTGTTGATTTCCTGGACGTGAAGGTGATAATAGCTCTCATTAGTTGTGTGTGTGTGTGTGTGTGTGTGTGTGTGTGTGTGTGTGTGTGTGTGTGTGTGTGTGTGCGTGTGTGTGTGTGTGTGTGTGTGTGTGTGTGTGTGTGTGTACTCACCTAATTCACCTAATTGTGGTTGCAGGGGTCGAGACTCAGCTCCTGGCCCCGCCTCTTCGCTGTCTGCTACTGGGTCTCTGCTCTCCCTGCTCCATGAGCTTTATCATACCTTGTCTTAAAACTATGTATGGTTCCTGCCTCCACTATATCTTTCTCTAGTCCATTCCACTTCCTGACTACTCTGTGGCTGAAGAAATGTTTCCTGACATCCCTTTGACTCATCTGAGTCTTCAGCTTCCAGTTGTGTCCCCTTGTTTCTGTGTTCCCTCTCTGAAACAACCTGTCACTATCTACCTTGTCAATTCCCCGCAGTATTTTGTATGTCGTTATCATGTTTCCTCTGACCTTCTTTCCTCCAGTGTTGTTAGTCCTATTTCCCTCAACCTTTCTTCATAAGACAGACCCCTGAGTTGTGGAACTAACCTTGTCGCAAACCTTTGCACTTTCTCTAGTTTCTTGACGTGCTTGACCAGGTGTGGGTTCCAGACTGGTGCTGCATACTCTAGTATGGGCCTGACGTATACGGTATACAGTGTCTTGAACGATTCCTTGTGTGTGTGTGTATTTTGTGTTGTGTGTGTGTGTGTGTGTGTGTGTGTGTGTGTGTGTGTGTGTGTGTGTGTGTGTGTAGCCCTCACAGTCGTAAGGGGAAGTGTTAATTTTGATATTTTTTTAAGCTTTTGTTGTCATGAGAAGCGAGCGTAATGTGTTGTGTGTCGTGATAAGGTCGAAACATCTTGTGATGAGGTCGAGACGTCTTGTGTTTCGTGATGAGGTCGAGTCATCTTGTGATGAGGTCGAGACGTCTTGTGTGTCATGATGAGGTCGAGCCATTTTGTGTTTCGTGATGAGGTCGAGACGTCTTGTTTTTCGTGATGAGGTCGAGACGTCTTGTTTTTCGTGATGAGGTCGAGACGTCTTGTGTTTCGTGATAACTAAGACAGAAACGTCTTGTGTGCATTAAGAAAACTCTCGTGAATTTCAGTGAAGGAACAGTGAACTTCAGTGAAGGAACAGTGAACTTCATAGAAGGAACAGTGAACTTTAAATAAAGAACAGGGAATTTCAGTGAATGAACCAAAGAAAGATTGACATACTGAATTATTTCTCAGCATAGGCTACGCACCTATGTCTTAATGGACATGGGTGGGTACGCCAGACATGGGATTAATGATACGCAGACATCCAGGTGTGGCACTAACGTCTCACTTATACAGACATACTAACACAGATGCGTATATAATTGGTATTTGACATAGGGGGCAATGATGGAAGTAGATAAGAATGTAAAACAATTGAAAGGGGTCAAGAACGCATAGATTAGGCAAGAATTAGCGAAGGAGTGAGAGAAGGAAGTAGAAATGACCAAGAAAATGAAAGAAATCAGTATGGTAGTTTTTTTTTAATCCCGTCTTTGTTGTGGTTAGAAGTTGTGTGAAGGACACTACAGTTTTTTGTAGGTAAATGATTCAGAGAACAGACAAGTTGATGCGACACTTGTGCGACACTTGTGCGACACTTGTGCGACACTTGTGCGACACTTAGGTGTCTTGATCGTGGAAACGTTTCTCCACACTGACTTCATCAGTCCAATACAAAGAAGAATGGTGACGATCAGAAGGAGTTTGAGGTAATCAGTCCCTGAGTGTCGTACAAAAGTTATACATGTGTCTAACTAATCATCTAGAATGCTACGCCGGCTGTGAACCGTAACAACTAGAAGCTAAAGCTTTCCTTAGCTTGACTAAAGTGAAGAATCATAACCAATCATGAAAATCTTACACCCAGCAAGATAAAAACTATCCAATAATAGACACTCGTGTTTATGCGTTCAGAGAGACGCTGAGGCAGGAAGACACAACCTGATTGATCGCTTATAAAGCCTACGAACTACACGAGGGTCATTAAGGCTGAGTGAAGGGTATTCAGCACTGCTCAAGAAAACTTTAATCCTTAAAAGAGGTATCAGTGTAAACTCTCGGTATATATACACTGACAGATCTACACTGACAGATCTACACCTCACAAAATCGTAATAAGAAGACTGAAAAGAAATTGCAAGATATTTTAAGATTCGCATTGACAAGTGGTTAACACACTGGCCTGCGGGTTAGTGGACTCGCCTGACGTGGGTTCGAATCCCATCCGTTCTGTGTTCTAAGAGATATACACCTCACTGTATATGTATCTGACAGTTATACACCTCAGGTATATGTATTTGGTCGGTTAAGTAAAATATAATATACTACAACGTCACCAGGTTAATCATACTACCAGGTTAATCATTCTACCAGGTTAATCATTCTACCAGGTTAATCATTCTACCAGGTTAATCATTTTACCAGGTTAATCATTCTACCAGGTTAATCATTTTACCAGGTTAATCATACTACCAGGTTAATCATACTACCAGGTTAATCATTCTACCAGGTTAATCATTCTACCAGGTTAATCATTCTACCAGGTTAATCATTCTACCAGGTTAATCATTTTACCAGGTTAATCATTCTACTAGGTTAATCATTCTACTAGGTTAATCATTCTACCAGGTTAATCATTCAACTAGGTTAATAATTCTACCAGGTTAATCCTTCTACCAGGTTAATCCTTCTACCAGGTTAATCCTTCTACCAGGTTAATCATTCTACTAGGTTAATCATTCTACCAGGTTAATCATTCTACCAGGATAATCATTCTACCAGGTTAATCATTCTACCAGGTTAATCATTCTACCAGGATAATCATTCTACCAGGTTAATCATTCTACCAGGTTAATCATTTTACCAGGTTAATCCTTCTACCAGGTTAATCATTCTACTAGGTTAATCATTCTACCAGGTTAATCATTCTACCAGATTAATCATTCTACCAGGTTAATCATTCTACCAGGATAATCATTCTACCAGGTTAATCATTCTACCAGGTTAATCATTCTACTAGTTTAATCATTCTACCAGGTTAATCATTCTACTAGGTTATTCATTCTACTAGGTTAATCATTCTACCAGGTTAATCATTCTACCAGGTTAATCATTCTACCAGGTTAATCGTTCTACCAGGTTAATCATTCTACCAGGTTAATCATTCTACTAGGTTAATCATTCTACTAGGTTATTCATTCTACTAGGTTAATCATTCTACCAGGTTAATCATTCTACCAGGTTAATCGTTCTACCAGGTTAATCATTCTACCAGGTTAATCATTCTACCAGGTTAATCATTCTACCAGGTTAATCATTCTACCAGGATAATCATTCTACCAGGTTAATCATTCTACCAGGATAATCATTCTACCAGGTTAATCATTCTACCAGGTTAATCATTCTACCAGGTTAATCATTCTACTAGGTTAATCATTCTACTAGGTTATTCATTCTACTAGGTTAATCATTCTACCAGGTTAATCATTCTACCAGGTTAATCGTTCTACCAGGTTAATCGTTCTACCAGGTTAATCATTCTACCAGGTTAATCATTCTACCAGGTTAATCATTCTACCAGGTTAATCATTCTACCAGGTTAATCATTCTACCAGGTTAATCATTCTACCAGGATAATCATTCTACCAGGTTAATCATTCTACCACTACGCTGGGTTTACATTCCATCCCAATAACAGGGAAAACACACACACACAACTAACCCTCCTTTAACTATATACAGAAATCCATTTCTGTAACTTTTCCTCTCACAGCCAGGGAAAGCTGGAGGGAATTAGAGGCAAAGGAACATCAGGGGCAGGAGGAGCATTAGAAGAGGAAGGGGCAGGGTAGGCAGGGGGGTAACAAATGAGAGTGACGGGTTAGTTCCCGGGGAAGCGAGTGGTTTACTGCAAATATTGACTCTAGTGTCGCCCTAAGATGAAGCTGGCTCAGAGGCTTCCTTATGTTGCTACTACACGTCCTGCTGCTGCTGCTACTGCTACTGCTGCTGCTACTGCTGCTGCTGCTGCTGCTGCCACTAATAGTGGTGATGGTGGTAGTGATGGTGATAGTGATTATGTTGTAATTGCAATAAACATTTAATACTCTAACATGACATAGCGATCCACAAGCTCCTGTAGCTTGGGGTGTTCCACTCGTAGGAGGCCCCGAGTTGGCACTTCAGTAGCTGCAACAGTCTTGCTTCTGTATTATGTGTGTAGTAAGCGGTAACTCGGGGCCTCCTACAAGTGAAACACCTTGTATAGAAGCAGGCAGGAATAACAGGAAAGCTACTATAATTCGTGGAAATTGGAACGTTATGAGACAGGAATGAGACAGAGTAAAGCTCTCACAAGCTACAGTCTACACTTGCCCCGTGTTACCGGGCTCTTAAAAGCTCTCACAAACTACAAACAATCTACACTTGCCCCGTGTTACCGGGCTCTTAAAAGCTCTCACAACATACAAAAATGGACCTAAACTGTTGCATTGTTCTTCAAATATTTAGCATCAAAGTTTTTTCTGAATTTTGAGTGAGTTTGTATTTGGACACAAGAGGACCTTTGTCGGTGGTGTGTGTTCTGGAGGCTTTTTTAACTAGCCCAGGTGGAGAGCTTTTTATATGAGCTCTGTTTTCCTTTACAGAGACCAGAACACGAATATAGAGGATTTTGTGTTGTACTTACCGATTTGTGTTTGAAGGGGTCGAACTACAGGTTTGAGCTGTAGCGATTCACTCCCTTTTTGTCTTCAGGGCCCTTTCATGCCTGTTTTTGAAGCTATGTAGTGAGGGTTGTCTTGGCTCGACCATTTTGTGTGTGCTTGTGTAAATGTGTGATAATACTCGCCTATATCTGGCTGCGGGTGTCGAATCTCGGCTCCTGAACAGTCACACTATCCCTAGTTGCATAAACCCTATCGTACCTACTCTTAAAACCGTGTATCAACAGTTTACTCTCTATATATATACTTCCCCTATCATCGAATTTATTTATGCATTTTCTAATTGGCTTAATGATAATAGATGGATTGCAGATTATATACAGTCAGTAGCCCAGTTATTTAATCGAAAATAATATGCAATATGTCTTTCATTTAAAGCTTTCATTCTCATCCGAAAATTTAATATTAAATAAATAAATAAATAAATTAATTAATAATAATAATAATACGAATAATAATATCATTAATAATAATAATAATAATAATAATAATAATAATAATATTATTATTATTATTTTTATTATTATTATTAATAATAATACCAATAATAATTCAGCTACGTTACTTAAGCGTTAAATTTGCCCTCCCAGTTGCCACCCACAATATAATTATCTGCGCCCCACACAGCCTGTAAAATCATGAAAATATATCGAATATTGAAAATTTGAGCACTTATAAGATATATAATATAATATATATATATATATATATATATATATATATATATATATATATATATATATATATATATACATACATTATAAATCATGAGAGAAGTATACAAAATTGATGCTTGAGGTAAACTTTTAACTAAGGTAGAATTTACTATTGCCTGAATAGTTTACTTTCTCACATAGTTTACTCTTGCACTCACATAGTTTACTCTTCTCTATCATAGTTTACTCTTACCTCCAATAGTTTACTCTTGCTCTGCACATATTTACTCTTGCCTCACATAGTTTACTCTTGCCTCCACATAGTTTACTCTTGCCTCACATAGTTTACTCTTGCCTCCACATAGTTTACTCTTGCCTCACATAGTTTACTCTTGCCTCACATAGTTTACTCTTGCCTCCACATAGTTTACTCTTGCCTGCACATAGTTTACTCTTGCCTCCACATAGTTTACTCTTGCCTGCACATAGTTTACTCTTGCCTCCACATAGTTTACTCTTGCCTGCACATAGTTTACTCTTGCCTCCACATAGTTTACTCTTGCCTCCACATAGTTTACTCTTGCCTGCACATAGTTTACTCTTGCCTCCACATAGTTTACTCTTGCCTCCACATAGTTTACTCTTGCCTGCAATAGTTTACTCTTGCCTCCACTTAGTTTACTCTTGCCTGCACATAGTTTACTCTTGCCTCCACATAGTTTACTCTTGCCTGCACATAGTTTACTCTTGCCTCCACTTAGTTTACTCTTGCCTGCACATAGTTTACTCTTGCCTCCACATAGTTTACTCTTGCCTGCACATAGTTTACTCTTGCCTGCACATAGTTTACTCTTGCCTCACATAGTTTACTCTTGCCTGCCATAGGTTTACTACTTGCCCTGTCTCTGTCACATAGTTTACTCTGCCTGCATAGTTACTCTTCCGTTACTTCTGCACATAGTTTACTTCTCATGTTTACTTGCCCATGTTTACTCTGCCTCACATAGTACCTTGCCTCCACATAGTTTACTCTTGCCTCATAGTTTACTCTTGCCTGCACATAGTTTACTCTTGCCTACATGTTTACTCTTGCCTCCATAGTTTACTCTTGCCTACATAGTTTACTCTTGCCTCCACATAGTTCTTGCCTCCACATAGTTTACTCTTGCCTCCACTTAATTTACTCTTGCCAGGGCGTATAATCGAGGCCTCACGCCTGCCCTCCTCTTAAAAGCTCTAATTACAGCTATAATAGCATGAGCTGGAGGGCTCTATGCACCGCCTACAACTTGATCTGCTTCGATAACTGATATATATTCCCTCTGGTTCACGGGGGCAGCCAGAAGATATCCGGCTGATATGATGACTGGGATATACTTCATATATAACGGTCTATATATTACTTCATGTCATGATACGAGGTTTTTAACTACGCCGTATTTTCCCTGGGCTAGGGGAGAATGTATATATATTAATATTTTTTTTTCAAACCGTGTAATTTCAAAGTCACGAAGAATTGTTTTGAAAGGGCGGGCTCTGGTCTGGGGCCAGGCTATGTTGACTGGCTAATCTCCCTTGAATCTTCATTGTTATTTTTTATCAAAAAATTTATGACATATATACCAGCCAAAGATGTCTACTCCAAAATAATATTGCATAAATACTCTATTAAAAATATATATTCTATAGAAATTGTATAAGAACAAAAGAATGGAGGAACACTGCAGAAGGCCTACTGGCCCATACAAGATAGGTCTCTATCAAAACAACCCTTACCCAAAGCTACCCAAGAATTTACTCCGGTACCCACGACACCCAGCCCCTCCCACTCATATATTTGTCCATTACCTTATTAAATCTGCCCAATGTGCCAGCCTCGATCACCCACAACTCTTCGAAAACGGGTAGAGTCAGGTCTGGGTGTGTGTTTACATGACTGTGTACAATGCTACGAACTTGCTCTGAATACCTATACATTTCCTCCATGCACAGCTAAATGTCACCCATCTGTGTACAAGCACTGTGTGACTTTGTTAATGGTCCAAGTTCGAGCGAAACGTCGTCGTAAGTTTCTCTCTATGTGCGGGTTATTTGTGTATTGTTCCAGTCACTGTATTACGACTGGTTGTTCATCATTGTATTATGCTGTGATGATCTCAGCTGGTACACTACAGGTAGGCAGAATCACTCATTGTTAAAGGTCCAGGAAGCTATCATAGTCTTTCAAATCTCCCTCCCGTCACTGCATCCTATCTACTCTGTCTTCTTGTATATACTTGTACATACTTATAATCATACTGGGTGAAGGAAAATACAATTTAAAAGACTACTGCTGTGTTTGTTTTCGCTCCAAGTTCCCATTACGGCCAGGTTAACAGACCTTGATTACCTGAAGCTGTAATGTCTCGTCACCTCAATCTTCCTTCCTCTCCTTCTTCTCCTTCCCTTCTCTATTCCACCTACCACATCTTATATATAGGAGATTTATTGCTGTAAGACATATTAAGAGTAATAAAGGAGAGGGTAAGAGAGAAATAAAGTAATCTCCTGGCGATATTACTCAGAAATATTTCCGAGAGGAGATATATACACCGTCACGAAGCTCAGTTGGCTTAATATTATGATTAAAAAAATCGTTCCCAAAATTTGTCTCGCTTGGTAAGCGATCAGTTGTGGTCTCCGGGAGGGTCGCCGGGAAGGTCTCCGGGAGGGTCTCCGAGAGGGTCGCCGGGAAGGTCTCCGAGAGGGTCTTTTAGATTTTATCCAACTAAATATATTTTAGATAAATTTACAATAATTTAATAAACAATAACAATTAATATATTTTTTTCGTTAGGTTCAGAATGATTTTTGCGAAATTATTGCATACACAAATTTTAGCTTGCCTTATTCGGCAAGTAGACTGTTGCTATTTAAGGCAAAATAGCAAATTTTACCTATTCGGCACGAATATATATATATATATATATATATATATATATATATATATATATATATATATATATATATATATATATATATATATATATATATATATTATATATATATATATATATATATATATAATATATATATATATATATATATATATATATATATATATATATATATATATATATATATATATATATATATATATATATATATATATATATATATATATATATATATATATATATATATATATATATATATATATATATATATATATATATATATATAAATTAGACACATATGCAACACTTGGGTATCTTTATTGAGGAAACGTTTCGCCACACAGTGGCTTCATCAGTCCATACAAAGGAGAATCGTGAAGAACAAGAGGAGTTTGAGGTGGTCAGTCCCTCAACCTTGAGTCGATGTTGTCAGTCCATCAATCTTGAACAGAATACAGCATATGTGCTAGGAAGCAGCTTATATACCGTAGGCAGGAGAGGTGCAGGCATTGTACTTCCCATTTCCAGGACTCAAGTCCAACTAAATCAATTAACTGGTTTCCCTGAATCCCTTCACAAAATGTTACCCTGCTCACACTCCAACAGATCGTCATGTCCTAAAAACCATTCGTCTCCATTCAATCCTATCTAACACGCTCACACATGCTTGCTGGAAGTACAAGCCCCTCGCCGACAAAACCTCCTTTACCCCCTCCCTCCAACCTTTTTTAGGACGACCCCTACCCTGCCTTCCTTCCCCTACAGATTTATACGCTCTCCAAGTCATTCTACTTTGATCCATTCTCTCTAAATGACCAAACCACCTCAACAACCCCTCTTCAGCCTTCTGACAAATACTTTTAGTAACTCCACACCTTCTCCAAATTTCCACATTCCGAATTTTCTGCATAATATTTACACCACACATTGCCCTTAGACAGGACATCTCCACTGCCTCCAACCTCCTCCTCGCTGCAGCATTTGCAACCCATGCTTCACACCCATATAAGAGTGTTGGTACCACTATACTTTCGTACATTCCCTTCTTTGCTCCCATGGATAACGTTTTTTGTCTCCACAGATACCTCAACGCACCACTCACCTTTTTTCCTTCATCAATTCTATGGTTAACCTCATCCTTCATAAACCCATCTGCTGACACGTCAACTCCCAAATATCTGAAAACATTTACTTCTTCCATAATCCCTCTCTCCAATGTGATATCCAATTTTTCTTTATTTAAATCGTTTGATACCCTCAGCACCTTACTCTTATCTATGTTCACTTTCAACTTTCTACCTTTACACACCCTCCCAAACTCGTCCACTAACCTTTGCAACTTTTCTTTAGAATCTCCCATAAGCACAGTATCATCAGCAAAAAGTAATTGTGCCAACTCCCATTTTGCATTTAATTCCCCATAATTTAATCGAACCCCTCTCCCCAACACCCTAGCATTTACTTCTTTTACAACCCCATCTATAAATATATTAAACAACCATGGTGACATTACACATCCCTGTCTAAGACCTACTTTTACCGGGAAGTAATCTCCCTCGCTCCTACACACCCTAACCTGAGCCTCACTATCCTCATAAAAACTCTTTACAGCCTTCAGTAACTTACTACCTATTCCATACACTTGCAACATTTGCCACATTGCTTCCCTATCCACTCTATCATATGCCTTTTCTAAATCCATAAATGCAATGAAAACTTCTCTACCTTTATCTAGATACTGTTCACATATATGCTTCACTGTAAACACTTGATCTACCCACTCTAAAGCCTCCTTGCTCATCTGCAATCCTACTCTCTGTCTTACCTCTAATTCTTTCAATAATAACCCTGCCATACACTTTACCTGGTATACTCAGTAAACTTATTCCCTATAATTTTTACACTCTCTTTTATCCCCTTCCTTTATATAAAGGAACTATACATGCTCTCTGCCAATCCCTAGGTACCTTCCCTCTTTCATACATTTATTAAACAAAAATACTAACCACTCCAGCACTATATCCCCCCCTGCTTTTAACATTTCTGTCATGATCCCGTCAGTTCCAGTTGCTTTACCCCCTTTCATTCTACGTAATGCCTCACGCACCTCCCCCACACTCACATCCTGCTCTTCTTCACTCCTAAACGATGTTGTACCTCCCTGACCAGTACATGAAATTACCGCCTCCCTTTTTTCATCGACATTTAAAAGTTCCTCAAAATATTCCCGCCATCTACCCAATACCTCCAGCTCCCCATCTACTAACTCCCATACTCTGTTTTTAACTGACAAATCCATTCGTTCCCTAGGCTTTCCTACCTTGTTTATCTCACTCCAAAATTTTTTCTTGTTTTCAGCAAAATTTCTTGACAGAGCCTCTCCCATTCTTTCATCCGCTCTTCTTTTGCACTCTCTCACCACTCTCTTCACCTTTATTTTACTCTCCATATACTCTGCTCTTCTATTTACACTTCTGTTTTGTAAAAACCTCTCATAAGCTACCTTTTCTCTTTATCACACCCTTTACTTCTTCATTCCACCACTCACTCCTCTTTCCTCCTGCACCCACCCTCCTATAGCCACAAACGTCTGCCCCACATTCTAATACTGCATTTTTAAAACTATCCCAACTCTCTTCAACCCCCCCCACTACTCCTACTTGCACTAGCCCACCTTTCTGCCAATAGTTGCTTATATCTCACCCTAACTTCCTCCTCCCTTAGTTTATACACTTTTACCTCTCTCTTACTTGCTGTTGCCATTTTCTTTTTGTCCCATCTACCTTTTACTCTAACTGTAGCTACAACTAAATAATGATCCGATATATCTGTTGCCCCTCTATAAACATGTACATCCTGAAGCCTACCCATCAACCTTTTATCCACCAAAACATAATCCAGCAAACTACTTTCCTTACGTGCTATATCATACCTTGTATATTTATTTATCCTCTTTTTCATAAAATATGTATTACTTATTACCAAACCTCTTTCTACACATAGCTCAATTAATGGTTCCCCATTTACATTTACCCCTGGCACCCCAAATTTACCTACTACTCCCTCCACAACATTTTTAACCACTTTAGCACTGAGATCCCCAACCACAATTACTCTCTCACTTGGTTCAAAACTCCCCACACACTCACTCAACATTTCCCAAAATCTCTCTCTCTCCTCTACACTTCTCTCTTCTCCAGGTGCATAAACACTTACTATAACCCACTTTTCACATCCAACCTTTATTTTACTCCACATAATCCTTGAATTTATACATTTATATTCCCTCTTTACCTGCCATAACTGATTATTCAACATTATTGCCAATCTTTCTTTAGCTCTAACTCTATTTGAAACCCCTGACCTAATCCCATTTATTTCTCCCCACTGAAACTCTCCTACCCCTTTCAGCTTTGTCTCACTTAAAGCCACGACATCCAGCTTCTTTTCATTCATAACATCTACAATCATCTCTTTCTTATCATTCGCACAACATCCACGCACATTCAAACATCCCACTTTGACGGTTTTCTTCTTCTTCTTTTTAGTAAGCTATACAGGAAAAGGGGTTACTAGCCCATTGTTCCCGGCATTTTAGTTGACTTTTACAACACGCATGGCTTACGGAGGAAAGATTCTTATTCCACTTCCCCATGGATATGAAAGGAAAAACAATAAGAACAAGAACTATTAAGATAAAAATCAAAGAAAACTCAGATGAGTGTGTATACATAAACGTGTACATGTATGTGTAGTGTGACCTAAGTGTAAGTAGAAGTAGCAAGACGTACCTGAAATCTTGCATGTTTATGAGACAGAAAAAAGACACCAGCAATCCTACCATCATGTAAAACAAATACAGGCTTTCGTTTTACACTCACCTGGTAGGACGGTAGTACCTCCCTGGGTGGTTGCTGTCTACCAACCTACTACCTATATAAAGAGAGTAGTAAGGGAGAAAAAGTTAGCATATGAGAGGTTTTTACAAAGTAGAAGTGATGCAAGGAGGGAAGAGTATATGGAGAGAAAAAGAGAGGTTAAAAGAGTGGTGAAGCAATGTAAAAAGAGAGCAGATGAGAGAGTGGGTGAGATGTTATCAGCAAATTTTGTTGAAAATAAGAAAAAGTTTTGGAATGAGATTAATAAGTTGAGGAAGCCTAGAGAACAAATGGATTTGACAGTTAAAAATAGGAGAGGAGAGTTATTAAATGGAGAGTTAGAGGTATCGGGAAGATGGAGAGAATATTTTGAGGATTTGTTAAATGTTGATGAAGACAGGGAAGCTGTGATTTCGTGTGTAGGGCAAGGAGGAATAACATCTTGTAGGAGTGTGGAAGAGCCAGTTGTGGGTGTAGGGAAGTTCGTGAGGCAGTGGGTAGAATGAAAGGGGTAAGGCAGCTGGGATTGATGAGATAAAGATAGAAATGTTAAAAGCAGGTGGGGATATAATTTTGGAGTGGTTGGTGCTATTATTTAATAAATGTATGGAAGAGGGTAAGGTACCTAGGGATTGGCAGAGAGCGTGTATTGTTCCTTTGTATAAAGGCAAAGGGGACAAAAGAGAGTGCAAAAATATAGGGGAATAAGTCTGTTGAGTGTACCTGGTAAAGTGTATGGTAGAGTTATTATTGAAAGAATTAAGAGTAAAACAGAAAGCAGGATAGCAGATGAACAAGGGGCTTTAGGAAAGGTAGGGGGTGTGTAGACCAAGTGTTTACAGTGAAACATATAGGTGAACAGTATTTGGATAAGGGTAAAGATGTTTTTGTGGCATTTATGGATTTGGAAAAGGCGTATGATAGGGTAGATAGGGGGCAATGTGGCAGATGTTGCAGGTGTATGGAATAGGAGGAAGGTTACTGAAAGCAGTGAAGAGTTTTTATGAGGATAGTGAGGCTCAGGTTAGAGTGTGTAGGAGGGAAGGGACTATTTCCCAGTAAAGTGGGCCTTAGACAAGGATGTGTGATGTCACCGTGGTTGTTCAATATATTTATAGATGGGGTTGTAAGAGAAGTGAATGCGAGGGTCTTGGCAAGAGGTGTTGGGCTAAAAGATAAAGAAGCAAATACAAAGTGGGAGTTGTCACAGTTGCTTTTTGCTGATGACACTGTCTTTTGGGAGATTCTGAAGAGAAGCTGCAGAGGTTGGTGGATGAATTTGGTAGGGTGTGTAAAGAAGAAAATTGAAAGTGAATATAGGAAAGAGTAAGGTGATGAGGATAACAAAAGAATAGGTGACGAAAGATTGGATATCAGATTGGGGGGAGAGAGTATGGAGGAGGTGAATGTATTCAGATATTTGGGAGTGGACATGTCGGCGGATGGGTCTATGAAGGATGAGGTGAATCATAGAATTGATGAGGGGAAAAGGGTGAGTGGAGCACTTCGGAGTCTGTGGAGACAAAGAACCTTGTCCATGGAAGTAAAGAGGGAATGTATGAGAGTATAGTTATACCAACGCTCTTATATGGGTGTGAAGCATGGGTGATGAATGTTGCAACGAGGAGAAGGCTGGAGGCAGTGGAGATGTCATGTCTGAGGTCAATGTGTGGTGTGAATATAATGCAGAGAATTCGGAGTTTGGAAATTAGGAGGAGGTGCGGGATCACCAAAACGATTGTCCAGAGAGCTGAGGAGGGGTTGTTGAGGTGGTTTGGACATGTAGAGAGAATGGAACGAGACAGAGTGACTTCGAGAGTGTATAAATCTGTAGTGGAGGGAAGGCGGGAAGGGGTCGGCCTAGGAAAGGTTGGAGGGAGGGGTAAAGGAAGTTTTGTGTGCGAGGGGCTTGGACTTCCAGCAAGCATGTGTGAGCGTATTTGATAGGAGTGAATGGAGGCATATGGTTTTTAATACTTGACGTGCTGTTGGAGTGTGAGCAAAGTAACATTTATGAAGGGATTCAGGAAACCGGCAGGCCGGACTTGAGTTCTGGAGATGGGAAGTACAGTGCCGGCACTCTGAAGGAGGGGTGTTAATGTTGCAGTTTTATAACTGTAGTGTAAAGCACCCTTCTGGCAAGACAGTGATGGAGTGAATGATGATGAAAGTTTTTCTTTTTCGGGCCACCCTGCCTTGGTGGGAATCGGCCGATGTGTTAAAAAAAAAAAAAAAAAAATAATATATATATATATATATATATATATATATATATATATATATATATATATATATATATATATATATATATATATATGTCGTGCCGATTAGGTAAAACTGGTCAATTAGCAAGAACTCATCTAAAATTAAGTCCTTTTTAAAATTTTCTCTTATACGTTTAAAGATATATTTTTTTCATTTATGTTAACGTAAAAATTTATAATTTTGTACCAAGAGAAACTTTGAAAACCTACCTAACCTTATTACAACAAGCGCAATTTAATTTAGCCTAACCCAACTAAATATATTTTAGATACGTTAACATTAATTTAATAATAAACAAACACAATGAAATATATTTTTTCGTTATGTTCAGAATGATTTTGGCGAAATTATTGCATACACAAATTTTCACTTGTCTTATATGGCAAGGTGAGCGTTGCTATTTAAGCCAAAATAGCAAGTTTTACCTAATCGGCACGACATATATATATATATATATATATATATATATATATATATATATATATATATATATATATATATATATATATATATATATATATATATAATGATAATGTGAGAAATATACACAGACACAAAAGACAGAAATGTGGGATACTTTTATAGGATGGCACAGCGAACGAGTACATTATTATTATTATTATTATTATTATTATTATTATTATTATTATTATTATTATTATTATTTGATGTGTTAAATTTATGTGGATGTTTCTGCACAAGGTCAGATGCAGGCTTGATGCTCCGTCCGTTGCTGTCGGTTCAGCTTCGTACCAATAAAACACTTGACCCAAAAGCTAGGAATATCAATAGGGAATCCATTGTCAAATTCTTAGCACAGAGGGAATTGAAAGGGAATGGGCAGTGTATATGAGAGGGAGAAAATTGAGAGGGGTGTGGGCTGAAAGTAGATAGGAGAGAGAGAAGAAGATAGAGAAGGAGTGGGAGTAACGGAGGGAGGGTACTCACGACAGCCAAGCATGATATATAGAGTGTTGGAATTCCCTGACTTAGTGTTTAACACTACTCCATCTCAACCTCCTTGACCGCCCCTTCTGTATAAAGCACTGATGAAGATGCTCAATTCTTTTCAGTACATTGTGCCTTCTATTACACATCAGCAATTATTATTATTATTATTATTATTATTATTATTATTATTATTATTATTATTATTATTATTATTATTATTATTATTATTATTATTATTATTAGCTAGACTGAGATATTTTAGTTTGTCTGTTAGAGAACGAAATAGCTAGCTTCCAACACCTCAGACGTTGAATTACCCATATGAGTTTAGCACTTCATCAAACCACGAAACGGGTGAGTCTTGAACCCATGGCAATTAAGTTCTAAAATTCACAGGTCAGTGCGTTAACGACTGTACCAGGTTTACAGCTTCACATTGTGGTCTTAAAGACAGCTGTGGACTTGGTAATTTCCCTTGAGTATATATGTAGGGAGAGTATATATATATATATAGATAGATAGATATAGAAACAAGAAAGAGCAGCTATCAACTTCTCACTATCCTGTTAGTCTCCTGCTATCTTAAGATATCTCTGAGTATATCGGCTGCGTCCTGACTTAACACACTACGCTGTGAATAATGCCAGCAACATTGAACTCAGGTGAGGATAATAATATGCTTGGAGCATACTCTTAGCAGTCCATATATTTGACGGGAAAGCCGCTTTGATCGGATAAACATCTGTTGATCTCAGATAACCGAATTGGGAAGGATTTCAGATACTGTGAGTACTGTGGGCAACCCACGTTTCAACCGGCTTTGGATACATCTTTGGCGGGTTGTATTCTAGAAATGGATTCAAATGGTTACAAAAAAATAATCAAAATTTTGAATACAAAATACAGTATACAATATTCACTGGTTTGATGCAATTGTGTGAAAAATGAAGCTGTAGAAAATGGGAGGAAAGTTGTGGAAATTTTTTTTATTTTTGTAGATGTAGAAAATGGGGATTCATGTAGCATATGTAGGGTGTTTTACGTTTCTACTAGCCCAGGATTTAACCCGGGTCCTTCAGTTGGGAGTGCTTTACAGGTGATCTTGTGACAGCCTGATCAAACAATCTATTGGTATCTGTAGCCCGTAGCTCCATACAGCCACCACAATGTGGTTGATCATACAGAATCTTCTCTAGGTCCAACACATTGTATCAGCCGTTAACAGCGTTCTCTAGCACTGTTAACAGCGTTCTCCAGCACTGTTAACAGTGGTCTCCAGTCTCTGTTTTCAGTGTTTTTCCAGCCTCTGTTAACAGTGTTCTCCAGCTTCTATTAACAGTGTTCTTTAGCCTTTGGTCTCCAGCCTATGTTAAGTGTTCTCCATCCTTTGTTAAGTGTTCTCCGGCACTGTTAACTGTGTTCTCAAGCCTCTGCTAAGTGTTCTTCATCCTCTGTTAATAGTGTTCTCCAGCACTGTTAAGTATGTTCTCCAGCACTGTTAACAGTGTTCTCCAGCCTCTGTTAAGTGTTCTTCATCCTCTGTGTTCTCCAGCACTGTTAACAGTGGTCTCCAGCCTCTGTTAACAGGTGCCATCTCTGCACTTGCTAGCGACTTAGTGCATAAAAACACCTGCGGTAGAATATACCCGTCATTATACAATTATATGTGCGTATAGCAGCTTATATACCACAATAACTTTGTGTGTGCTAAGGTGGTGGTATTTACACCAAGTTCCTCCAGCGATACTTACACCTTCGTACGACTGTAAATGCCAAACTTTATGGCTCGAAGTTTGGCCTCGCATGATTAAATTTTCCACAAACGCGATTTCAGCTTTGACCGAGCGCTGAGCTTATGACTTTATCCACGAGAAGAACGAGGAACTACGGACGGTGTACGATAAGGATACGCGGGAACGTTTAGAGACGTTTGGTCATGGTCCGTATCCTGGTGATCTCGTCTCTCAGCGAGGGACATTCTTGGTGCTGCTGCGTGATAGTCAGTGCTGAGGTCAGTACTGGGTGAGGTTGGGGACATACCAGGATATCGACCCCACATTTAGTTTAGCCGTCAGGTATTCAGTATTCTTGTAGGGCAAGAAAACGGACAGTCACCCTCGATTTCCTACGCCTGTAGACGGTCTTGAAGAGCGGATATCCCAGCATCCCATAGCAAGACAAAAGCCCATGGCCACCTTCAGTTTACGAGACTCCATGACACTTAAAGCTTCTGCAACGTGAGGTTTTTCGCTATTGTTAGCAATACAAACATTTAGATCTCTATAGATTACTGTCATCATGACACAAAATATACATTTAACCGAAGCTCTCGTAGCTATAAGACTGACAGTTTCATGACTGGATATATGCTTCTTGCTGCAAAGGAAGATATCACATGAATGAAGATTGTGATCGTAGCCAAACACACTACACCAGCATACCTTTTATGGATCTTATTCAGCTTGTTGTGTTGTAAGCGGGCGCATAATTGTTTTTTTAATGTTTATCGTCGATATAAGACAAATGAGTGTCCACAACTTGTGGGGAAATGGGCATGAATGCCTTCAATCAGGACACCTTTATTGAAACGTTTCGGTTCGAGGACCGAGACGTTTCAATAAATTTGTCCTATGGGAAGGCTTTCGTGCATTTCTCTCAATATTTACTATTGTAGAATATTGATTAAACCTTGGTATTATAATATTTATAATAATTATAATAAAAACTTATTTTCTTTTACTTAGACACAAAATATCTGTAAATTGGTTTTCTTGAAAATCACATTTCTTTATGTTTTTTCTTGTGATCGTAGCCAAACACACTACACCAGCATACCTTTTATGGATCTTATTCAGCTTAGCTTTGAATGTAGAATATTGATTAAAACACTTTGGTATCTATAATATTATCATACAATTATAATAAACTTATTTTCTTTACTTAGACACAAAATATTCTGTCAAATGGCTGAAAATCACATTAATAAGTTTTTGTGATCGTAGCCAAACACACTACACCAGCATACCTTTTATGGATCTTATTCAGCTTGTTGTGTTGTAAGCGGGCGCATAATTGTTTTTTTAATGTTTATCGTCGATATAAGACAAATGAGTGTCCACAACTTGTGGGGAAATGGGCATGAATGCCTTCAATCAGGACACCTTTATTGAAACGTTTCGGTTCGAGGACCGAGACGTTTCAATAAATTTGTCCTATGGGAAGGCTTTCGTGGCCATTTCTCTCAATATTTACTATTGTAGAATATTGATTAAACCTTTGGTATTATAATATTTATAATAATTATAATAAAAACTTATTTTCTTTTACTTAGACACAAAATATCTGTAAATTGGTTTTCTTGAAAATCACATTTCTTTATGTTTTTTCTTACAAGTTACTTGTGGAAATTTTTAAATATTTTTAAGCAGAGGAAAAAAAATAATCTTACTTCCGGCGAGACAGCAGATACAACATAAAAAAAAAGAAATAAAAATATATTAAAAACTATACGTAACGAAAAGTAATAATCGGTTCTCGGAAAACCTAAAAAAAAAAAAAAAGATCGAGCGAGACAACAGTCAAAATTTTCTCCAAAAAATGGGGAATCCAGGAAGAGGAGAGCTGGTGGGCGGCATCAGTCTTGTTGACATTGGTGTAGTTTCAGGGAGACTTTACCTGCGTCAAGTTAGCAGACTCTCAACATGGTAAATCACGGTAAATGCATAATGCAACAGCTGGTGACTTGCAAGATGCCTTCTGTTGCACAGCCCCCCCCCCCCCAACACAATAGTTCAGGTGCGGACTGAATACTTCCATCTACGAAAGCGTTAAAATCGTAGGGGGTCATACAGCACCTTTACAATAAAAAACAATTACTTTTAAGGTAAGAAAGGGAAGGGTAGCTTCAATTCTGTGGATCAAGAGCTCTTCAGCAACATCGCAACATCAAGGAATTCTCGAAAGACCCCAGGTTCGAACACTGGTCGAGTCGAGACGTATGAACTAGCCGCCATACACCTGTTGCTCCTGTCCACCTTGCAGTAAATAGGTACCTGGGTGTTAGTTGACTGTTGTGGGTGGTATCCTGGAGGAGGTCCATGGGACATCAATTGTAATGACTCAGACTGGGTTAATAATCCTCCCCCAAGGTGACTTTTCGATCCATCCCATTTATCATTTGCGAAATAGTTACAGATCAAAACAGAGCGAAACATCAACTAGAAGTCAACACTTCAATCTGACTTCATTTTTGGTGATTTTCTAAAGTACGTATTGCTTTTTTCAATTATCAAAATTCAGCCAAATTATAATTAATGTGTTTGAAAGTTTACTTTAAATATTTATTTTTTTCAAAATCTCGTTTTTAGTGTAATTCTCGTTAATCCTAAAAAAATCTTACTACGGGTGGGGTTAGAACCCGCGATCAGAGAGTCTCAAAACTCCAGACCATCGCGTTAGCCACTGGGCCAGCTAGCTAATGTGTCATTAAGATTTCGTGAGTCATGTTGACGTCTTTGAGGGGAACTTGAGCTAGAGTTCGTCACGGCCATGCTAGCGGGAGATTCGTCTGTAAAAAACTTGCATTTGTGGACACAGTGGTGCCTATGCTAACCTTCCTATGGTGTAGAAATATACATAGTTGGATGAATCTTATTGAAGCTAGCTAGCCCACTGGCTAACGCGACGGTCTGGAGTTTTGAGACTCTCTGACCGCGGGTTCTAACCCCGCCCGTGGTATGGTTTGTTTGCAATCGTGTCATTACGATTTCGTGAGTCTCGTCAATCCTATAACCAGTTACACGTAAATTTTTAATTTATTTTTAAAACTAATCCAGTTTATAAAAATCGTCAGATATCCTTTGAAACAACTTTCTCTGAATAAATTGCTTTCTTCTATCTTCAAGAGATATTTTTTTTCGGTCAACTTTCTCCAAATGCCTTGCTTTCTTTTAGCTTTCTTCTACCTTTCTTCAAGAGATATCCTTTTCAGTCAGCTTTCTTTAAATACTGAGCCACTAACATTCTTCTAGAGATATCTTAGAGGTTAATATGAGAGTGTGCAGGTGCGCAGGTGCAGGTAAGCTGACTCCCTCATTAAGAACACCTGTATAATGCAGCACCTGTACTGCTTTATCATTATGTAATATTTACAACTAGACAAGCATAGTCATGGTAACTAGCGTGATCTAGACAGCCTATACTCATTGATTTGTACTCACTGATTTGTGCTTATTTGTACTCGCTGATATGTGCTCGCTGATTAGTACACAATGATTTGCAATCACTGATTTGTACTGGGTTGTACGCTGTTTTGTACTCATTGATTTGTACTCACTTTTTTGTCCTCACTGATTTGAACTTACTGATTTGTACTCATTGATTTGTACTCACCAATTTGTGCTTGCGGGGGTCGAAACTACTCCTGGTCGTCATCATTGATTTCTGGCATCTTGGGGCTTGTTACATCTGCTCTTGAAGCTGTGTATTGAGTTTGCCTCAACTGCCTCGTCCAAGTCATTCCAATTCTCATTCATCTTGAGGCTAAAAAAATACTTCCTGACATTCATGTGGTTGATTTGTGGCTCCAGGTTCCACCTGTGTCCTTGATAATGATCTTCTTAATCGAAGCAGTTTCTATCTACCTGCTCTATCAATTTTAATTAAGATTTTATGTGTCTAAATCAAGTCTCTTCTTATTCTTCTGTCCGTCAAAACTGTCGGGTTTAGCTCGTGCAATCTCTTCCTAGAGTGTATTTTTCCCTAGTTTGGTTGCAAACCTTTGGATATTTTCGACTTTCTTCACGTGCTTGTCTGGTTGTGGGTTCCACACTGGGGCCTCGTACTCGATGACTAGGCTAGGTAAGATTCGTCAACAACTGGCCTACCATATGTCCATATGTCGTGTATAAGGTTCTAAATGATTCTTCGCTCAAGATTATGAATGCTGTTCTGAGGTTTGCTAATTTTGCACATGATGTTAATGTTACACGATTTATGTGTAGAGGTCACTGTGGAGCTGATCACTCCTCGCTCCTGTCCTTATCATTCTCATTGCTTTAACATTGTCAAAAGTCAGTGTAACACAAGACCTTCTAGAAGGTCATTCACACATATTAGAAACAGAAGTGGTCTTAACACTGATCCTTGAGGAACCCCACCCGTTACTCTTTATCTCTGCCTTATGTTAGTTATTTTTTATCATCTCAGATAATTATTATTATGTTGATATTATTATTATTATTTTATTATTATTATTATTATTATTATTATTATTATTATTATTATTATTATTATTATTATTATTATTATTATTATTATTATTATTATGAAACGTTAAATTCATTTCAATTGCTTTCCCTTCCTGGAGAAGGGAAATCAGTCTGGTTTGATCCAAGGGAGAAAAATGGGCAGTTTCAATTCCTTGGATCAAGATCCCTTTACCAACATCAAGGCACCGTCTTGAAAGAATGGGTGACGCGCTCGCAAGACCTCCCCTTGCCCCCATTATCCTCCCATGTTATTATTGCTCTCATTTGCATAATCACCCATTGCTGTGTGTGTTTGTCAGTCCAGCCATCGGTGCTTGCTGTGTGTGTTTGTCAAGACCAAACACACTGCTGATTGAACAGTTTGTGATTATCGTGTGTAACAGTGTATCACTGGTGTATACTTGTATAGTGTCCCACAAACACTCTGGCTGCTTGATTATGTAACCCAGCTTTATGTTGCTTATGCTGTACTAGTGGTGTCACAGACTCAGCTGCTTTTAATGCTTGCTGGTGTATGTATAGGGCTTGTATGCTAGTGTGTCCACAAGACCTCAGCTGCTTGTTAATGCTTGCTGTGTATGCTTGTATTAGTGGTGCTCCACAGACCTCAGCTGCTTGTTAATGCTTGCTGGTGTATGCTTGTATTAGTGGTGCTCCAAAAGACCTCAGCTGCTTGTTAATGCTGCTGTATGCTAGTATAGGTGCTCCACAGACCTCAGCTGCTTGTTAAGTGCTATGCTGTATTGTGTTCCAATCCTCAGCCTTGTTAATGCTATGTATGTAGTAGTGTTCCACAAGACCTCAGCTGCTTGTTAATGCTTGCTAGTGTATGCTATTAGTGTTCCACAAGACCTCAGCTGCTTGTAATGCTTGCTAGTGTATGCTGTATTAGTGTTCCACAAGACCTCAGCTGCTTGTTAATGCTTGCTAGTGTATGCTTGTATTAGTGGTGTTCCACAAGACCTCAGCTGCTTGTTAATGCTGCTAGTGTGCTTGTATTAGTGTTCCAGACCTCAGCTGCTTGTTAATGCTTGCTAGTGTATGCTAGTATTAGTGTTAAAAGACCTCAGCTGCTTGATAACGCTTGCTAGTGTATGCTAGTATTAGTGTTCCACAAGACCTCAGCTGCTTGTTAGTGCGCTAGTGTATGCTTGTATTAGGGGTTTCCACAAGTCCTCAGCTGCTTGTTAATGCTTGCTAGTGTATGCTAGTATTAGTGTTCACAAGACCTCAGCTGCTTGTTAATGCTTGCTAGTGTATGCTTGTATAAGTGGTGTTCCACAAGATCTCAGCTGCTTGTTAATGCTTGCTAGTGTATGATAGTATTAGTGTTCCACAAGACCTCAGCTGCTTGTTAATGCTTGCTAGTGTATGCTTGTATAAGTGGTGTTCCACAAGATCTCAGCTGCTTGCTAATGCTTGCTAGTGTATGATAGTATTAGTGTTCCACAAAACCTCAGCTGCTTGTTAATGCTTGCTAGTGTATGCTTGTATTAGTGGTGTTCAACAAGACCTTAGCTGCTTGTTAATGCTTGCTAGTGTATGCTTGTATTAGTGTTCCACAAGACCTCAGCTGCTTGTTAATGTTTGCTAGTGTATATTAGTATTAGTGTTCCACAAGACCTCAGCTGCTTGTTAATGCTTGCTAGTGTATGCTAGTATTAGTGTTCCACAAGACCTCAGCTGCTTGTTAATGCTTGCTAGTGTATGCTAGTATTAGTGTTCCACAAGACATCAGCTGCTTGTTAATGCTTGCTAGTGTATGCTTGTATTAGTGTTCCACAAGACCTCAGCTGCTTGTTAATGCTTGCTAGTGTATGCTAGTATTAGTGTTCCACAAGACCTCAGCTGCTTGTTAATGCTTGCTAGTGTATGCTTGTATTAGTGCTCCACAAGACCTCAGCTGCTTGTTAATGCTTGCTAGTGTATGCTAGTATTAGTGTCCACAAGACCTCAGCTGCTTGTAATGCTTGCTAGTGTATGCTTGTATTAGTGGTGTTCCACAAGACCTCAGCTGCTTGTTAATGCTTGCTAGTGTATGCTAGTATTAGTGTTCCACAGACCTCAGCTGCTTGTTAAATGCTTGCTAGTGTATGCTTGTATTATGGTGTTCCACAAGACCTCAGCTGCTTGTTAATGCTTGCTGTGTATGCTTGTATTAGTGTCTCCACAAGACCTCAGCTGCTTGTTAATGCTTGCTGGTGTATGCTTGTATTAGTGGTGCTCCACAGACCTCACTGCTTGTAATGCTTGCTGGTGTATGCTTGTATAGTGTGTCCACAAGACCTCAGCTGCTTGTTAATGCTTGCTAGTGTATGCTTGTATTATGGTGCTCCACAAGACCTCAGCTGCTTGATAATGCTTGCTGTGTATGCTTGTATTATGGTGTCCACAGACCTCAGCTGCTTGTTAATGCTTGCTAGTGTATGCTGTATTAGTGTTCCACAAGACCTCAGCTGCTTGTTAATGCTTGCTAGTGTATCTAGTATTAGTGTTCCACAAGACCTCAGCTGCTTGTTAATGCTTGCTAGTGTATGCTAGTGATTAGTGTTCCACAAGACCTCAGCTGCTTTTAATGCTTGCTGTGTATGCTAGTATTAGTGTTCCACAAGACCTCAGCTGCTTGTTAATGCTTGCTGGTGTATCTTGTATTAGTGTTCCACAAGACCTCAGCTGCTTGTTAATGCTTGCTGTGTATGCTGTATTAGTGTGCCACAAGACCTCACTGCTTGTTAATGCTTGCTGGTGTATGCTTGTATTAGTGGTGCTCCACAAGACCTCAGCTGCTTGTTAATGCTTGCTGTGTATGCTTGTATTAGTGGTGCTCCACAAACCTCAGCTGCTTGTTAATGCTTGCTAGTGTATGCTAGTATTAGTGTTCCACAAGACATCAGCTGCTTGTTAATGCTTGCTAGTGTATGCTTGTATTAGTGTTCCACAAGACCTCAGCTGCTTGTTAATGCTTGCTAGTGTATGCTAGTATTAGTGTTCCACAAGACCTCAGCTGCTTGTTAATGCTTGCTAGTGTATGCTTGTATTAGTGCTCCACAAGACCTCAGCTGCTTGTTAATGCTTGCTAGTGTATGCTTGTATTAGTGTTCCACAAGACCTCAGCTGCTTGTTAATGCTTGCTAGTGTATGCTTGTATTAGTGCTCCACAAGACCTCAGCTGCTTGTAAATACTTGCTAGTGTATGCTTGTATTAGTGGTGTTCCACAAGACCTCAGCTGCTTGTTAATGCTTGCTAGTGTATGTTAGTATTAGTGTTCCACAAGACCTCAGCTGCTTGTTAATGCTTGCTAGTGTATGCTAGTATTAGTGTTCCACAAGACCTCAGCTGCTTGTTAAAATGCTTGCTAGTGTATGCTTGTATTAGTGGTGTTCCACAAGACCTCAGCTGCTTGTTAATGCTTGCTGGTGTATGCTTGTATTAGTGGTGCTCCACAAGACCTCAGCTGCTTGTTAATGCTTGCTGGTGTATGCTTGTATTAGTGGTGCTCCACAAGACCTCAGCTGCTTGTTAATGCTTGCTGGTGTATGCTTGTATTAGTGGTGCTCCACAATACCTCAGCTGCTTGATAATGCTTGCTGGTGTATGCTTGTATTAGTTGTGCTCCACAAGACCTCAGCTGCTTGTTAATGCTTGCTGGTGTATGCTTGTGTTAGTGGTGCTCTACAAGACCTCAGCTGCTTGATAATGCTTGCTGGTGTATGCTTGTATTAGTGGTGCTCCACAAGACCTCAGCTGCTTGTTAATGCTTGCTAGTGTATGCTAGTATTAGTGTTCCACAAGACCTCAGCTGCTTGTTAATGCTTGCTAGTGTATGCTAGTATTAGTGTTCCACAAGACCTCAGCTGCTTGTTAATGCTTGCTAGTGTATGCTTGTACTAGTGGTGCTCCACAAGACCTCAGCTGCTTGTTAATGCTTGCTAGTGTATGCTAGTATTAGTGTTCCACAAGACCTCAGCTGCTTGTTAATGCTTGCTAGTGTATGCTTGTATTAGTGGTGTTCCACAAGACCTCAGCTGCTTGTTAATGCTTGCTAGTGTATGCTTGTATTAGTGGTGTTCCACAAGACCTCAGCTGCTTGTTAATGCTTGCTAGTGTATGCTAGTATTAGTGTTAAACAAGACCTCAGCTGCTTGATAACGCTTGCTAGTGTATGCTAGTATTAGTGTTCCACAAGACCTCAGCTGCTTGTTAATGCTTGCTAGTGTATGCTTGTATTAGTGGTGTTCCACAAGTATTCAGCTGCTTGTTAATGCTTGGTAGTGTATGCTAGTATTAGTGTTCCACAAGACCTCAGCTGCTTGTTAATGCTTGCTAGTGTATGCTTGTATAAGTGGTGTTCCACAAGATCTCAGCTGCTTGTTAATGCTTGCTAGTGTATGATAGTATTAGTGTTCCATAAGACCTCAGCTGCTTGTTAATACTTGCTAGTGTATGCTTGTATAAGTGGTGTTCCACAAGACCTCAGCTGCTTGTTAATGCTTGCTAGTGTATGCTAGTATTAGTGTTCCACAAGACCTCAGCTGCTTGATAATGCTTGCTAGTGTATGCTAGTATTAGTGTTCCACAAGACCTCAGCTGCTTGTTAATGCTTGCTAGTGTATGCTTGTATTAGTGGTGTTCCACAAGACCTCAGCTGCTTGTTAATGCTTGCTAGTGTATGCTAGTATTCTTGTTCCACAAGACCTCAGCTGCTTGTTAATGCTTGCTAGTGTATGCTTGTATAAGTGGTGTTCCACAAGATCTCAGCTGCTTATTAATGCTTGCTAGTGT
>WNWK01006118.1:57500-60000 GCA_009830355.1 Cherax destructor | reverse complement strand
AACAAGCAGTCGAAGTAGTTAGCGGCAATTCAGGAGTTCTGATTGGCACGACAGGTGATTCTCGGTGTCTGATTGGTTCAGAAGGTGCGTGTCTAGGAGGACCAAGATAAATCAGGAACATATGAGAGTAAACATGAGTTCAAGTTAGTTCCTACAGTTAATCTAACAGTGTTAGTTGAGTTATGTCAAGTGAAGTGAGCGTAGTCTGAGTGGTATTTAAGTGACCGTAGTCTGAGTGGTATTTAAGTGAGCGTAGTCTGAGTGGTATTAAAGTGACCATAGTCTGAGTGGTATTTAAGTGACCGTAGTCTGAGTGGTATTTAAGTGAGCGTAGTCTGAGTGGTATTTAAGTGAGCGTAGTCTGAGTGGTATTTAAGTGAGCGTAGTCTGAGTGGTATTTAAGTGAGCGTAGTCTGAGTGGTATTTAAGTGAGCGTAGTCTGAGTGGTATTTAAGTGGGCGTAGTCTGAGTGGTATTTAAGTGACCATAGTCTGAGTGGTATTTAAGTGAGCGTAGTCTGAGTGGTATTTAAGTGAGCGTAGTCTGAATGGTATTTAAGTGAGCGTAGTCTGAGTGGTATTTAAGTGACCGTAGTCTGAGTGGTATTTAAGTGACCGCAGTCTGAGTGGTATTTAAGTGAGCGTAGTCTGAGTGGTATTTAAGTGAGCGTAGTCTGAGTGGTATTTAAGTGACCGTAGTCTGAGTGGTATTTAAGTGACCGTAGTCTGAGTGGTATTTAAGTGAGCGTAGTCTGAGTGGTATTTAAGTGACCGTAGTCTGAGTGGATTTAAGTGAGCGTAGTCTGAGTGGTATTTAAGTGACCGTAGTCTGAGTGGTATTTAAGTGAGCGTAGTCTGAGTGGTATTTAAGTGAGCGTAGTCTGAGTGGTATTTAAGTGAGCGTAGTCTGAGTGGTATTTAAGTGACCGTAGTCTGAGTGGTATTTAAGTGACCGTAGTCTGAGTGGTATTTAAGTGAGCGTAGTCTGGGTGGTATTTAAGTGACCGTAGTCTGAGTGGTATTTAAGTGACCGCAGTCTGAGTGGTATTTAAGTGAGCGTAGTCTGAGTGGTATTTAAGTGAGCGTAGTCTGAGTGGTATTTAAGTGAGCGTAGTCTGAATGGTATTTAAGTGAGCGTAGTCTGAGTGGTATTTAAGTGACCGTAGTCTGAGTGGTATTTAAGTGACCGCAGTCTGAGTGGTATTTAAGTGACCGCAGTCTGAGTGGTATTTAAGTGAGCGTAGTCTGAGTGGTATTTAAGTGAGCGTAGTCTGAGTGGTATTTAAGTTAGCGTAGTCTGAGTGGTATTTAAGTGAGCGTAGTCTGAGTGGTATTTAAGTGAGCGTAGTCTGAGTGGTATTTAAGTGAGCGTAGTCTGAGTGGTATTAAAGTGAGCGTAGTCTGAGTGGTATTTAAGTGACCGTAGTCTGAGTGGTATTTAAGTGACCGTAGTCTGAGTGGTATTTAAGTGAGCGTAGTCTGAGTGGTATTTAAGTGACCGTAGTCTGAGTGGTATTTAAGTGAGCGTAGTCTGAGTGGTATTTAAGTGAGCGTAGTCTGAGTGGTATTTAAGTGACCGTAGTCTGAGTGGTATTTAAGTGAGCGTAGTCTGAGTGGTATTTAAGTGACCGTAGTCTGAGTGGTATTTAAGTGACCGTAGTCTGAGTGGTATTTAAGTGACCGTAGTCTGAGTGGTATTTAAGTGACCGTAGTCTGAGTAGTGTTTAAGTGAGCGTAGTCTGTGTGGTATTTAAGTGACCGTAGTCTGAGTGGCATTTAAGTGACCGTAATCTGAGTGGTATTTAAGTGACCGTAGTCTGAGTGGTATTTAAGTGAGCGTAGTCTGAGTGGTATTTAAGTGAGCGTAGTCTGAGTGATATTTAAGTGACCGCAGTGTAAGTGGTATTTAAGTGACCGCAGTGTAAGTGGTATTTAAGTGACCGCAGTGTAAGTGGTATTTAAGTGACCGCAGTGTAAGTGGTATTTAAGTGAGTGTTGAACCTTTGTAGAACTTAGAAAAAGAAGTGAACATACGTTGATAATATACGTTAGAATACATAATTCACAACACATGCGTTACCAAACATACGTTATACAACATGTGATACAGCAAATACGTTATGAAACCTTCGTTAAAAAACAAATGGTATAAGATATACGTTATAAAACGTGTCATACACAACGCACTTCATAAAAAAAAATAGAAAATCTGTTTTTTTTTCCAAAACATACGCTGTAAAACTTATGGTAATAAACACACGTTTTAAAACATACTTTAGAAACCATGTATGTTTGTGTATGTGCAAACATGCGAAGGATTTATGAGTGGAAAGTCGAGGTGACCGCATGAGAGGTACTGATGTCTCCCATGGATGTTTCTGTTGATGTCGCCGGTGTCACTGCTGATGTCACTACTGATGTTACTGCTGGCACTACTGATGTTACTGCTGGCACTACTGAGGTCACTGCTGATACCACTACTGATGTCACAACTGATGTCA